>QANX01000625.1:35338-62122 GCA_003254975.1 Ochetophila trinervis | reverse complement strand
TCGTTTAAATTCAGGGAAATTTAATAAATATGTCAGTATTTACTTGTATTTTTATTACTTTATATCCAAGATACCAATTTTTTGGTTCAACGCACTTTTTTTATGGTCTAGTTTCAACACACCTTGAATATTCCAAAAACCATATAATTTATAAAGAACACTATGTAATATTATTATTCTAACACTGTATAATATTATTATTATTCGAAGTTCTTCAAAAAGAAATATTTACATATATAGTAGAGGCCGGTGCAACCGTAAAGTCTGGTAAGTTTTTATTTTCCAAAAAGTTGAAAAAACATAAAATGGTAAATGTAGTTATAATTAAGGATTAATTTCCATCCACATTTTTTTAAATACAATTTGATATTTTTCATTTCATAAATATCATCAACTTCTCTATTAAATTTCAAATAGCCATTATTTAATTTATTATTATTTTATTTACACTTTGCAAAATGATTTTTTAGACATAAAAAATTAATATATGTAGTATTATCTATAATTGATTATTGACAAAACATAAAGTAAAAAGTAAAAAGTAAAAACATTAATATAATTAAAAAAATTATAGAGGAAAAAATAAATTTGTTTATTGATAAAGCATATTAAAACCCACTTGCTTGGTCGCTTGTTTTTACCGTTTGACGGTGGCTGTGACGTTTGCATTTCAAATAAAAGCAAAGCAACAAATAATAAATACCGAAACAAACAGCATTAAACCCTAAACCCTGCGAGCGTAACTAAGAGAAGGCAGTCTCAGGGAGCGCTCAACGGCTAATTTTGAAAAGCTCTCAAAGACTGCAACTTTCGCTATTTCCTTCTTAATCGGTTCCTCATATGTTTATTTAATAAAGAGAATATATACACTGCGCTTTGGATATACTTTGAGTTGTTTTTGAGATGATTTTGATCATATTTTGTTAAAGGCAATACATAATAGTATCTTTATTTTGTCTTCGTTTTTGATTTGCAGGCCGAGCCGAATTGACAGGGTTTGTAAAATTTTGATTAATTATATATATATATATAAATTATAATAATGCGCGACTTGAGGTTGTTACTGTAGGTATCAGTTTTTTTTTCCCAAATGGCTATCGATGGAAGTTTTAGTATACAATCTGCTCTTGAAAGGTTTCTTGCTCGTTGTCCAAAGCTACAATCTGTTCGGCAATTTGACTCACTAGTGAAGAAGGTAGCGACTTTTTCTTTTTCCGAAAAGGAAACTGTGAAAAAGAATGATTTTTTCGTTTATTTTTTGATTTATATACACATACACACATATGAATGGTTTCAAAACGATTTATTTATTTATTTTTTCTTTTTTTGGGTATGGCGGTTACATAGGGGGACATGGTGACTGAAGTGGAAGTGGTGAAAACGTTAGCGGAGGTGTTCCTGCTTCCGAGTTATACCATTCCGTTGATTGGCTGCTTCCGACCGATTGCCACACAGATTGTGAACAAATCTGTGGAGTTGCTCCGTTTTGTACCCAATTTAAGGTTCAATTCCGACGAGTCAGTTGCAGAAATTGGAGAAGACAGAATTTTAAATGAGAGTTCAGTTATTGATTTCTACAACGGTGTTGGAAGGGGTTTAGATCTTCATGAGCTTGCTTGCCTGGCCTTCTGTCGTTCCCTTGACTTGGCTCCTTTTTTATTGGGGTAAATTATATTCCTTATCTGTAATAATTTATGCGTGTGTGTGTGTGTATTTGGATGTTGCATATGCATGCAAGTCCAATAGAAGAAAATGATCCATTACGTTGATTTTGCTCTGTGAATATATCTTTTGTTGCATAAATTTTTGACCCTATAAATTTTATAATTTTATTTATATGGATTAATTTAAAGATGGTATTATTCCTTTTGAATTGTTGGATTGTTTTATCTGTGCTACATTATTGCAAACTGGAAATATTAGATTCAATAAGTTGTCTTGCATTAGTGTAAGACACGTTTATTTAACCTTTTACAGGTCTGTGTTGAGTTATTTTAAATTTGCTCCACCTTCATTTGGACGCCTGCTTTTGAGACAAACAATTTCCAAGATGCATGAAAAGGTATGTTATATTTCTAGCAATTGCATTGCAAAATTCTGTCATCCACCCTTCTCTCCCTCCCTTCTTTATTATGTCTCCCTAAATTAACAAGTAAGTCCAATTCCATGTATCTGGTTGTATAATCTATCATATTGTCTATTGTTTTTTTTTCCAACGAGTTGATGTATTGAATAGGCCATCGGCTGCAAGAATCACATTGACTATAGTATACTTGCATATTTATTGGCACATTAAACTGATTTTTGCCACTCCTTAATCTGAAGACATGTTTTCAGTAGGTGCCTTTTTAAATCTCATAATGACATAAATTACTTTTTGTTTTTCGTTCATGTTAGTTTCAGGCCTGTATTTTGATTTTGATGAACCTTGTTATTCAATTTTTTTTTTCTTTGAAAAACAGAAATATTTTCTTAATTTAAGTTACAGAGTAAAGCTCCTAGCAATCTTACTGAAATAAAAAGAGCAAGAAAAATGTCATTGTTTGAAATGCTATGGAAAAAATATATTTGTGGCAGAAAGTCCTAAAAATAGACTCTTCACCTAGGAACAGGTGGTCATGAACTTTCAAGGGTGTAGGGTAGAATCTGTAACTCCTAATGTGTTCAAGATACATGCCATATATATGTTTGACCACTGATGACTTGTAGTTAACCTGCTAGCTTGTCTTTTTGTGGCACATCATTTGCTATTCTTTGCCAAGGGATTCCCTCCCCCCCTCGATGCTCTTAAAATTTGATTTGTTAATAAAGTGCAGTTCCTATCCTTAGAATTTGGTGGGAGTCATCCTTCATATTAAAATGAAAAATAATTGTTTTTCTTGTTAAGATGTCTTTCATTTCAAGCTAAGATCACCAAATTTATAAGTTTTACTTCTTTCTTTTTACATTGTATGTCATGGTTTTTGGAATAGGTTCAAAGTCGGTTATTGCTTGCTGTCCGAACATCTTACCGCTTCCTCCTATTGGAATTTGATATTTTCTCCAAACTTTGGGATTGGTCCTGTTTCTTGGACCTTTCAATGCAATGTGCAAATCTTGGTCTGTGCTGCAGTACTAACAATATGGAGGTTATTACAGATATAAGGTGGTGTGTGATACAGATAATCTCACTCATTCTTAATTTGAGTGATAGAGCCACTGCATACTTGGGTATTAGGGATGAAGACGCGTTTTCATGTTTATTGAGGTTGGTTTCCTCCACCTGTTGATTATATGCTTTTTATAGCAATTTAAATGAGTTTCAGTAGTTTTGACTGTGTTTATACTGCTTTTGGTACTTTTAGCTGGGAGGATTTCTGTCAGGATGTAGCACTGGAGAAGGCTGGCTGGTATATTGAATCGTCAAAACCAAATAAGCCGGGTTCTCTGAATGGAAGTTATGATCTAAATCTGAAAAGTTGTTTACATTTTTCGTCCATGTCTTCATCTGTTTATATGGAGCCACCTATCCGAAGTCAACGGCATGCTACATGGTAGATTATCATAAAACAAATCAGTTCTTTACTTTTTTTTTTCTCCTCTCTCTCTCTCTCTTTGAGCAAAAATCTTGTGTTCACATCCTGAATGGGGATTGATTCTGCTTTAATAGAAGTTTGGCTATCTAAATCTTCTTGAATTGTGCCTATGTATGTTCAACCAGCTCTTTTTAACTTCTCCTTTTAATATTTGAACTTTCTTGGTATCTTCAGGGATTTTGAGTCATCTGGCAATCCATTTGTTTTGACATCAACTGTGAAGAAAAGCTTCGAAATGGTCCTACTGGCTGTCAGTCAAAAGTGTCCAGTTCTTCTATATGGTCCGACTGGGTGTGGAAAATCTTCTCTTGTTAGCAACTTAGCTCAGGATAGTGGGAACCATGGTATTTCTCGATCTCTTAATTTGGTTTCATTTGAGCATTCAGTGTTGATTTATACTTGCAGCAAATATATTTATCTTTTATTTTTTTGAAATTTCTCTCTTCGTTTATCTTCGAAATCTTTTTATAATCTATTAGATTATCTCTATTTATAATCAATTGTTATTCAAACCAGGGCCCGTGATTTATTTATTTTTATAGATTAATTCAATTTTGCTTGCTTAGTTTTATGTGCTAGTAGAGTAGAAATTTAACTTGTTGACTTTTCACAATTGAACTTGATCTGAAGTGTCTAGATATCTATAAAAAAATTAAGTATGTTTTCTTAGTCAAATTCCTAGTAGCCTAAGTTTCTGAAATCTAAAGAAACTTCATGGTGCAAATAGCTTCTCCTATAAATTTTATGTTTAATTGATATGCAAAATCATATAACACTGCATGTCTGTTTCACATTTTACAAAAGCTTATCCTTATTTTTCTTTTTAAAATACCAATTGCAAAAGCTTATAAGAATTGAAGATTAAGCTAGGAAGAGGACCTTTTCTCATATGTGGTTGTGTTTGGTGGTGGAGCTGCCAGAAAAAATAATACTGTTTTATGTTTGTCTTTGCTAACATAAGAACCCAACAGTACAATTGTCAAATTATTTACGTTTAACCATTCAGATTAACATGCATGGCACTTGGGCATTTTATAGTGAGAAACAGATGTTAGACTTCTATGGTATAAAATTAAAGTTCTTGCTTCTTTACGGATTTCAACATCCAACTAATTTGGGGATATTCTATTGTGTCAATTAAAAATTTCCATACATGCTCTTTGTGTTAAAACCATTTTCCTGGGTTTCTTGTTCTTCTGTTGGATCTTTTCGATTGATGAGCACCCCCCCTCTCTCTCCTTTTTATTTGTATCTTATAGTTCTATCAATTCACATGGATGATCAAATCGATGGTAAAACATTAATTGGAAGTTATGTCTGTACCGAACGGCCTGGTGAATTCAGGTGGCAACCAGGGTCCCTTACGCAGGTATTTTTTCCCTTTATCCAATCATTACATGTTCATGTACTATGGAGGAGATATTTTGTACACTTAAATTTTCCTATCCACAGGCTGTTCTGCATGGTTATTGGGTTGTCTTTGAGGATATTGACAAAGCACCATCTGATGTGCATTCCAACTTATTGCCGTTGTTGGAGGGAGCAAATTCATTTGTAACTGGGCATGGAGAGGTAATTGATTTTCCCTTTGATTCCTATAAGTTGTTATTTCATTCCTGAAATTATTGAACTCACTAATCCAAAACCCCTGAAAAATAAATCAAACAAAGAGGCAGTTCTTGTTTATTTATTCCTTTTAAAATTCATTTTTTTTTTGATAACTTTGTTCCATTTTGTTTCTCATAGGCTTTACCTCTTTTCTCTTTATAGTGGATGTTTAGTTATTTTGCTGTTGACCACTGTTGCCATTGTCTGTTTGCTTAGTTTTGATTAAGATTGTGTCTTCACTTTATCTGTCTATTATAATGGATTTATATTTTCGAAAGCTTATTGAAGCATTTAATCTATCTGCAGGAAATAAGGGTGGCTGAAAGTTTTCGTTTATTTTCTACAGTTTCAACATCTAAGCTTGATGTTTCTAGCATAATAGAAGGTTTGTTTCATCATCTAGTCTCTCCCACCATGTCCTTTTTCTATCCTTATGCTGCTGTTATCATTCGCGATTTTGGCAACTGCTTGTTTAAATTGATCTAGGTCCCTTATAATATAGAGAGTATTTTGGAATTTCTGCATGTTACAATGTTGTTCCTGTCCTCTAAGGCTTGTGTTGGTGACCTTTTCTATTTTTGGTTGAAAAGACTAATAAGGGATACTCAAATAGACATGGCAACGTGTTGTGTTATATCGTGTTCGCGTCAAAATTTGTTTCTTCAAATCCGACCTGTTAAGCTTTCGTGTTGAAGTATGCAAACCCAAACCCTCTAAATATGTGTGGATTCGTGTTGTATTAACTTTAATTTCGTGTTCGTGTTGTGTTATGTCATGTTTGTGTCAAAATTTGTTCACTTAAATCCGACCCGTTAAGATTTTGTGTTGAAATATGCAAACCCAAACCCTAAAAAATACGTGCGAATTCATGTCGTGTTATGGTATCGTATCGGAATTTGCCAGGTCTATACTCAAATACAATTAAAAGAAAAAGAATGAAAAATTAATACGATACCATTTTTCCGTGCAGAGGTAATAATATCTTGGAGCAGTGACAGCCCCTTGGGTTGTGAGCTAGTTATGCTTTTGAGTAATGTTGCTAAAATAACATGTCGGTTGTTGCTATAATGGATTCTGATCTTTCTATCACTGATATTTCCCCCCCTCTTTTGAAAACATGAATCTGTTATCTAAGGGTCCGACAATTTGATGGATATTTATTAATTTGTAGAATCTTTACTTGAGTCATGAGAAACTTATTTCATTTTCATGCATCATCATCTGTTATCGTGTCTACTGTTGCTGCTTGAAGCTTTTAGATAGGGATAGAGTTGAAATCCCATTAACAAATCCATATCATATAAATATGCTAAAGATATGGTAAATGTCAATTGTTTGGTGACAGGAGGCAATTCGCTTTCTATTTTTTGGAGGAGAGTGATAGTTGGGCCTCCAAACATGGAGGACTTGCAAAACATAGTGAAAGTGTGCTATCAAAGTCTAACGCCTCTTACTGAGAAACTCATAGGTGTGTTATACAATTTACTGCTCATTACGAATGAGTTCAGTTTATAATGTTTTGTTTACGACTGACCAGTGATGCTTCTACCAGAAACATATGAAATTGTAAACTCTTCTCTAAGTCTGCATGCTGGATTTCAGCGTGGAAGTTCTGCTTCTGCTAATTATCTAAGCAGGTTTTCATTGAGGTACACAAAGGTGTTATGTTTTGCAATTTTTTACATAGAAGATTTTTCTTATTCTCATAGTTGCTTCTTTGGATTTCAATTGCAGGGACCTCCTCAAATGGTGCAAGCGTATTGTGGGGATGGGTTTTAGCTTTATTGGGAATGAAATGTCGGCTTATGAGTGTGATTGTATTTATCAAGAGGTTTGACTCAACTGTCCTTTGAGTTATTTGATGATTTCTGCTATTCATTTTGGTCTGAATTTTTCCTTCTGGTCTCAGGCTGTGGATATATTTGCAGCATTTTCAACTTCTGCTGAAAATCGTTTGATCATAAGGAAAGAAATTGCTAAGTTGTGGGCAGTACCATCAACTGTTACCGAGACATTGTATTCTCCTAATAAACCTTTAATTCAGGTCTAAGCTGTTTCCAGAATTATATTTAATTGGACAGTTTGAAATTATGTGGTATAATTCGTTTCTTATAGTTTGAAGTGGAATGCAGGATTTACTTTCAGAATTAAGAATTGGTCGAGTTTCTCTCCAGCGCACTCAAACCACTGTTAGTGTAGCTTGTATCATTGTTACAGTTTATATATAACCTTGCTTCACCTTTCTTTAATATTTTCCTTTACTTCGTCTGCAGTCACGTACTGAAAGGAAGTCTTTTGTTGAGATTCGTAGTTCTCTTCATTTACTTGAGAGATTAGCAGCTTCTGTTAAGGGCAATGAGCCTGTACTCTTGGTTGGAGAAACTGGTACTGGGAAGACTACACTTGTACAGGATCTTGCCGCGAGGCTTGGCCAGAGACTAACAGTTCTGGTAATGTATTTAGGATCTTTCACTGTTTCTTTCCATCCATCTACCAATCCATTGTTCCATGTCTCTTTCCACTATTACACATTTCAGACATCATTTTTGGGATGGATTTTCCTGAATGTTTTTCTTTTTGTTCCAGAACTTAAGTCAGCAAAGTGATGTTGCTGATTTATTAGGGGGATTTAAGCCTATGGATGCTCAGTTCATATGCTTTCCTCTTTATAGAGAATTTGAGGATCTATTCTCGAAGACATTTTCTGTCAAGGTATTCGATTTTTTTTTTTTTTTTTTTTTTTTTTTTTTTTTTTTTTTTTTTTTTTTTNTTTTTTTTTTTTTTTTTGTCTTTCTTGTTTATTTATGTTTAGTTTTTACTAATGACTTGTGCTTGTCAGGCCAATATTGATTTTCTTTCGCGCCTACAAAAGTATCTCACTGATAAGAAATGGAAAATGTTACTAAGTGGATTTCAGAAAGGTTTTGATTTTTTCCAGAGATCAGTTGAAGAGGAAAGATCTATATCTGGAAAAAAGAGGAAGAAACCTTTGGAGGAGGAAAAAATCAAAGCTTGGGAGAATTTTTCTTTGAATCTTGAAACTGCTCGTCAGCAAATTGCTGCTTCCTCTGGAATGATATTTTCGTTTGTAGAAGGAGCATTTGTAACTGCTCTAAGAAATGGTGAGTGGATTTTGCTTGATGAGGTGAATTTGGCTCCTCCAGAGACCTTGCAGAGAGTTATTGGTGTTCTGGATGGAGAGAGTGGGTCACTTTGTTTAGTTGAAAGAGGGGATGTTAGTCATGTACGTCGACATCCTAATTTTCGTTTATTTGCTTGTATGAATCCTGCGACTGATGCTGGGAAGAGGGATCTGCCCTTTTCTATAAGGAGCAGATTTACTGAGTACTTTGTAGATGATGTATTAGACGATGAAGATCTAACTCTATTTGTTAATAAATTTTTGGGTGACAACAAATCAGATCCAGAATTAGTGGTTAAAATTGTGGGTTTCTACAAAGCAGTGAAAAAAGACTCCGAAGAAAGGCTGCAGGATGGAGCAAATCAAAAGCCACAATATAGTTTAAGGTCTCTTTATCGTGCACTAGAATATACGAGGAAGTCTGAACGGAATTTTGGATTTCAAAAAGCGATATATGATGGGTTCTGCATGTTTTTTCAGACTTTGTTGGATAGACCGAGTGCCAAGATAATGGACCAAATGATATTATCGTATTTATTAGGGGGGAAGGTTCCACGTCATGTACCGTTTGATGGTTATTTAAACACTATATGTACCTCTAATGAATTTACAGATAATTATATCTTAACTAGAAGTGTTAGGGAACATCTAAGTAATCTGGCACGTGCTATTTGGATAAAAAAATATCCTGTGCTCTTGCAGGGACCTACGTCTAGTGGGAAGACTAGCCTTGTTCAGTATCTTGCAGCAATAACAGGTCATGAATTTGTACGGATCAATAATCATGAACACACTGATCTGCAGGAATATCTTGGTTCCTACATTACTGATGCTGGTGGCAAACTTGTATTTCATGAAGGTGTGTTGGTTAAGGCTATACGTGATGGCTATTGGATAGTTCTGGATGAGCTTAACTTGGCTCCATCTGATGTGATGGAAGCATTGAATCGATTATTGGATGACAACAGAGAACTTTTTGTGCCTGAGCTGCAGGAAACTATTCGCCCGCATCCAGATTTTATGCTTTTTGCCACTCAGAATCCACCTACTTTCTACGGTGGGCGTAAAATGCTTTCTCGAGCATTCCGTAATCGATTTATAGAGATTCATGTAGATGAAATTTCTGAAGATGAGTTGAGCACTATAATAGAAAATAGGTGTAAAATACCAGAAAGTTATGCTAAGAAGATGGTTGAAGTCATGAAAGAGTTACAGTTGAACAGGCTGAGAAGCAAAGTATTTGCTGGAAAGCATGGGTTCATAACTCCACGTGACTTGTTCCGCTGGGCTGATCGTTTTAGAAAACTTGAAGGTAAGTCATATGAAGATCTGGCCAGAGATGGTTATTTTCTTTTGGCAGAGAGGCTGCGCGATGAAGGCGAGAAAAATATTGTGCAAGAAGTTTTGGAGAAACATCTCCGTGTTAAACTTGTTAAAGATGACTTGTACAATCAGGTACTTTCTGGATGCATGTTATTTTTCTATGAAAGCGGGGTAGCTAAATCGGTAAAAGTGTCTCCTTATATTTGTCTTCTTATTTTTTTATTTTTGCTTATTTTATTAACCTTGGATTGCATATATATTTTTTTTTTTTACTTGGCATTGAAGTTTCTTCTGCTTTTAAAATTCCATTTTCTTAAGCAATCAATACACTCATTGCATTTTACTGCAGATGAAGCCATCATACTTAGGTTGTGTTTAAATTGAAACCTTTTGTGTTCTAGAAAAATTTAGAATATATCCTGAAGTGTTGTATTTTGTTATTCAGGAATCAATGGGACAAAATCCTGTTCTCAACTTCACTAATGGTGATGAAGTTCTGTTTGGTCCTAAAAAGTATGGGTTTGATCAATTGGTTTGGTTTGGTCCTCTGGTTTTAACTCATCTTTTTTTGTCATTTTTCTCATAATAATGATAATTTTCTATGCAGTGTTATTTGGACTAAAAGTATGCAGAGGTTGTACTTTCTTGTAGAGCGTTGCTTTAGAGTGCAGGAACCTGTACTGCTTGTTGGTGAAACAGGGGGAGGGAAGACAACTGTCTGTCAATGTCTAAGTATCCTTTTGGGTTCTAAGTTGCACATTTTAAACTGTCATCAGTACACAGAAACATCTGATTTTCTTGGGGTGGGTTATATATGTATCTTTTATATTTTGTTTTTCTTTTACGGTATTGTATCTGGAAATGTTAAATGTTAATTTGGAATGACGAAGTTCGACTTTTTTACAGGGTTTTTATCCTATTCGAGAGAGGTCGAGGTTAATGTTAGATTTTAAAAAAATAGTTGAAGAATTTGTGACATCTGACACATTTATACATGTCCATCCAGACTTTGTAAGTACCCTTTTGATGTTAAATTCTATTCCTTTTAATATTATTAGTTTTTTCATGCCGCTTTCTTGTTGTAGTCTATTTCTTCAGACATAGGTCAAGCTTCTTCAACATTGTATATGCTGGAAGAAATGATAAAAACATACAAAAAAGGTTGGGTTTCATGTCCTGATGTCACTGATCAAGATCTGAGGACTTTGGAAGTTATTGTGATGAATCTCTCTGAGCTGCACCAGAAGTGGCAGACTATTTTTATGTGGCAAGATGGGCCCCTTGTCCAAGCAATGAGAGATGGTGATCTATTTCTGGTAGATGAGATTTCCTTGGCTGATGATAGTGTACTTGAAAGATTGAACAGTGTCTTGGAGCCAGAAAGAACACTGGTAGGTTAATAGTTTTTTATTAGGAACCTGGTTTCAGCTATGCAGCTTAATTTTTTTTTGCTGTTCTAGTTTCTTGGTGGGATTTAATTATTTGAGTGCTACATGGGGGATATCAAAGTAATATTATTTCCTGTGCATCGAGAGGTAAAATGTTTTCAGGTTCTGTTATTGAAATTAGGCACACCATTGGGTAGTGCACTCCTGCAAAGCCGAGGGGCATTCTACAAAATCCTTGAAATGAAGATTATATTTTACTCTAAATACGCATTTATCTATTTAGTAAATGCAAATGCAGCCTGCTTGTAGCAGGCATTTCATGCCTCAAGAGATACATGCGCCTTTTTAGTTTATTATAATTTAAAAAAAAAAACTCATCTAAAATTAAGATCAAAGAGCAATCTGAGAGTTAAAAAAGAAAATGACACGCATGCTTGAAGTGTGAAGATAGGGTATTTGACACTTCTCCCATTTTTACATCTTCAGTGTGTTTACCGTCATAGCTTCACTAACTTCTTTCTGACATGTTGACAGCGAAAGGAATGTTGGATGAGGATGATAATGACATTGAGGTGGATAATTAATATGCTGATATGATTTGGCTTATAATTTTTGTTGTTGACTTTTTAGGACTGAGTTGGAATTGCTATCTTAACTGAGTTATTTTATGTGTTCATGATGGTAAACATGATAGTTTAGTTTTTTATAATTGTTATTTTTTATTGTTGTATACTTTTTGGTTATTTTTTTTATATAGGAGTTACGGAACTAGATTCTCAAATGGCTTATGCCTACTTGTCTTGCCTTGTGTTTGTTAAGATAGCTTGACTTTCTTTTTTGCTTTTAAAAATTATTGCCTATTTGTAGACATACATATGCCTCCTTACATGTGCATTTGCTAGCTTTAGAACAACACAGATTCAATGTTTAGACTTTTCCCTTTGATTAAACAGAGTTTCGCATGTAAATATACTTGTATTTCTTTCTGTATAATGGTCTGTAAACACGTGTGCACCTTTGACAAATTATGCTATCATTTATCTGCTTTGTAGTCCTTAGCTGAGAAAGGAGGCTCTGAGCTAGAGAAGATTGTTGCTCATCCTAATTTCTTTTTGCTTGGAACGATGAATCCTGGTGGTGATTTTGGTAAGAAGGAATTATCTCCAGCTCTACGTAATCGGTTTACTGAGATATGGGTTCCCCCTGTTGATGATCCAAATGAGCTTAAAAGTATTGCTTTTCGGAGGTATCTTAATCTGAACATTATGAAGTAAATTTTTATGGTGATAGGGAAATGAGATCATTACTGTCTCTCTTGATTTCTCCTTTTATTTTTATTTGTAGGTTATTCTCTCCAAAGCTCTCATACATTGTGGATCCCATGCTCAGTTTTTGGGAGGTATGCTCTATTCCAATCCTTGATTTATGCTCTGCAATTTGTTGGTTTATAAATATAGTCCAGGATGGTGACAGGTTCATTCAACAATGTGATTATCCATTTTTTTTTCATTTATTTGTGTTGATATGTAATTATGCTTAATTACATTTGTGGTATAAACTTAGCATTCTTTTAAGTTTCTAGGGTCGACATATTTTTAGAGTAACCTGTTTGCCAAATTATTTATCATCTTCTTACCCCTTCTCTCTCTCGCTTGTTTATACGGCTAAAGTCCTTGTAATTGTGCAGATTGGTTTGCTTATTCTGCCTCTAGGGTGTCTTGGTTCTACGTTATAGTTCCATTTTGTGATTGTGGTTGATATTATTTGTTTAGTAAATATTATGGGATATCAGTCTAATTATATTCCACAGTCTATTTCTTGGGTTTCATTTGGAAGTTGTTGAATAACTGTGGGAGTTCTCCATTTTCTTTTAATAATATGTATATTTTAGTGGATCGTTTATAAATTTTTTGGTATATTTTTGCCTAAAAATTTGTTGTGCTTCACTGAACATATTTTCAATATACTATTTTTCAGTGGTTCAGCCATTTACAGACAGGTAGAATGCTCACTGTCAGAGATCTGCTGTCTTGGGTTGATTTTATTAATGTGACAGAAAGCAGATTAGGACCTGAATATGCAGTCCTTCATGGGATGTTCCTTGTTTTGCTTGATGGACTAAGTTTAGGTAAGTTTCTTGCTTTAACTGCTCTTGTAATTTGTTTATTAACTGCAATTATTCGCTATAAAATGACCAGCTTATCATATTTTTGGTATTTAGTGCTTATTGATTTAGCTAAAGTCTCACAATACGAGTATGAAATGCTGCTGTAATTTATCACATGTTTTATATTCATGCATGTTAATATTTCAATTATTTATTTTATTTCATCGAAATTTAGTTTCATTGATTCGGGGGNGGGGGGGGGTTGTTGTTCCGTTGAGTTCTTACACTTACCTAAACCTGAGGATGCTCCAGAATCTTTTCGATTGCTTGTTCGAGAATTACTGACTCCAACTACCGTCCATGTACGATCCATACATGGCGACTTGGTCGAATTGGGAGAAGCTGTAGTACGTACTAATGGAGCTCTTTTACGAAAAAAAGATAGAATTGAACAACCGTGCTGCATCAAAAACTAAATCACAAGCTTCTGTACTAAGGTTTCTTTCATTTTGTTTGGTCACGCCCTGGGCAAACAAGGATTGAATGCGCCCCTCAACCATATCTGTACCGTACATGAGATTTTCATCTCATATGGCTCCCCCCCCTGCAGGGGCAGAAAACCCGTTGCTGTCTTGGCTGTGCTACCGGAAGCTCTGGGGCCCGAGCCATCAGTGAGATACCACTCTGGAAGAGCGGGATCGGTCAAATCATCCGCGGGTACATAAACTGGTTGTGCTGTCCAAAAAGAGGAAATAGAGTGGTGAATTAGGTGAAGGGTACTGAAAGAGAGAAATGAAAGTTGGTTTTGGGGAGAGCCAAAAGGCCTTTCGGCCTGATCTTAGGCCCTGACTCACCCTCCGTGGACGAACCTTGCGGAGGAACCCTTAGGTTTTCTCGAGAAGAGAGGAGCCGTGGTGGTCCCTCTCGGACCGCCCGGATCCCACGAGTGAATAGGGGTTGGGTAATTTCGTGGTCCTCCTCATTGCAAAAAATCTTCTTAAATCCCACTTTGATTATCTAAAGCTATTTCTATGTTTGCATATTTTTTATAGGGTTGTCCTTTTTTTTATAATAGAAGATAGCTTTTAGTTAAATCTTTTGTTTTCTTCTTCTTCAGGTCCAAAGAAGAAAAGTAGATTTATGGTAGTAGGTTTAAATATGTATACAGTAAAAACCCTGGCAGTTAGATTAAATAGCAGATATCATATTTGCATATAAGTCTCTCTTGTACTAAATTACTAATTCTTGCCTTTCTACGGTAGCCTTATGTTTTTTCAACTTTTTCTTTTGGTGATTTTGTGTGCAAACTAAATAGTTGATTCAATGTTAATGTTAACGTAGGCTTTGAGATTGAAGAAGAGTGAAGTTAACATTTTTGTTTATTAATATTTACTTTTTTGACTTGTAGTTTTAACTTTGAGAAATTTGAAAAATTTGGGTGAGGTTAATGTTCTTGGGCTATATCATGTTTAATATTCACCTTCCTTAAGTTGATATTAATCAGTTCTATTTGTCTTCAACTTCTGAAGTGAGATGTTGTCTTTTAACTTCTCTGTCATTTTTCTCTTATGTGTTATTCAGGGACTGGAATATCTAAAAAGGATGCTGGAGAGCTGAGGAAGAGTAGCTTGTCCTTCTTCCTTGAACAACTAAAGGTTTTGTTTATCTCCTGTTTATGTTCATTTTAACAACATTTAGCTTTCATTCTCGTGAATTCATGTGTCGGTGTTACTTTTACTATCTTATATTTTTCTCCAGAGATTCTCTAAGCCTAATTCCAAGTGGGTGAACTATGTTTATGACTCGTATATTTCAAAACTGGCTTTTTTAATTCTTTCTATATATGTTAAAATTTGAGGGAAATAAATGAATATGAGACTATGAAAGTAAGCATATAAGATCATATTTGGGTGAAATTTACATCTTTGGATATCTTAAGATCTGGAATTAAGGAAAGGTGTGGTGAAATCTAAATGTTTAATATTTCATGTGAAATACTAAATAGGTTGATGTTGGGAATGTGATGTTCTCAAAACTTTCTACATTGCAAAATTATGGTTGGGGCGATCTTGAAACAGCTATAGATACTTCACTCAAGGACAAGATGCATTGTGACAGTTTATTTGGTGTGGATCCATTCTACATTGAGAAAGGTAATTATGTTGCATCTCATGATCTTAATAGTTATTTTTGGTGTTGCATCTCTTAAGTCTTAATAGTTTTTTTTTTTTTTGAGGATTTCTTATCCTCTCCATATTGTATTGATTTCCGATCAATGAAAGGCAGTTTTTATAAAAAAATAGCTTTTATTGATATGGAAGTACTCACCTTTGCTTATGCTTTATTGCTTAAATAGCTGGTAGTGACTTTGGCTATGTGTAGAAGTTTTGAAAATTGATTTCAGTGACTGAAGGGCCGTCTTTGTAGGTTGTGAAAATTGTAAGGATGGAGAATTTGAAATTTTTGCGCCAACTACCTGCAGAAATGCATTGCGTGTGCTGCGTGCTATGCAGCTTCCAAAGCCTGGTATGCTTTGATGTTCGTGGTTCTTTTGTATGGTTTCATTTTGGCTCAAAATTTTGCTGCTTATATATATATTCTGGAATCTCAATATTTGACGCTCTTAATTTTGCTTATGCATTCCAGTTCTATTGGAAGGTAGCCCAGGTGTTGGGAAAACTAGTTTAATTGTTGCACTAGGCAAGTTTTCTGGTCATAAGGTTGTAAGGATAAACTTGTCGGAGCAGGTTCGTAATTTCAATTATTTGTAATTTCTTTTTATGCTCCCCCACTTCCCTCCTCTCCTCTTTCACTTCATCGCCCCCTCCCTTTTGTGCAACTAGAGTAATACTGAAAAGATGCTTTTGATGCAGACTGATATAATGGACTTGTTAGGGTCGGACTTACCTGTTGAGAGTGAGGATGGAATAAAGTTTGCTTGGTCAGATGGGATTCTATTACAGGTTAAGATTCCATATCTTGAAAATTTGATCTCTTTGTTTATTTGCTTATGAGTTTGACTTCTCAAGTTGTATTATTTGTCAATACTTGCAGGCCTTGAAGGAAGGCTGTTGGGTTTTGCTTGATGAACTTAATCTTGCTCCACAATCTGTGTTAGAGGCATTGTCATTAACCTTTTAATTACTGCTCTAAAATTTTTGTGTTTGCTTATCCCTCTCTTGTTTTGTTTTAACATTTAATTGCAAAGTTTAATTGGTGAAAAAAAATTCTCTTTATAGGGTTTAAATGCTATTCTCGATCATCGAGCTGAGGTCTTTATCCCAGAGCTGAGTTATACATTCAAGTGCCCATCATCTTTCAGAATTTTTGCTTGTCAAAATCCTTCCTATCAAGGTGGTGGTAGAAAAGGCCTTCCAAAGTCATTTCTGAACCGTTTTACCAAGGTACTTGTTTAAGTTCTGTAACAGCCTGAATTTAAATTGCGAGTCTAGTACATCATTATTATAAATTCATTTATATATGGCCTTTTCTCTCTTTATTCATTTCAGGTTTATGTGGATGAGTTGGTTCAGGATGATCATCTTTTCATTTGTAGTACAAAATATCCATCGATTTCTAGGCCTCTACTTTTAAAGTTAATTTTATTCAACAAGCAATTGTATGAAGAGACCATGCTGTATCACAAATTTGCTCAGGATGGTTCTCCTTGGGAGTTTAATCTGCGAGATATCTTTAGATCATGTCAAATCATACAGGGTTTGATCTCTATCCTATTTTGTTCTCTATATTTTTTAAACAAGAATTTGTCCAAAAAAATATTTGTCGTGCAAGTAGCTGTAATACTAGTTAATAATGCTTGTCCATAATTTTTTTAAGGTTCACCGGAGAAGTTGAAGAACGACTGCTTCCTTAACACTGTTTATGTTCAGAGAATGCGTACAGAATCTGATCGTAGACATGTGCTACAACTCTATGAGCAGATATTTGAGGTGAAACCGTATATAAATCCATATCCACGAGTTCAACTAAACTCTCAATACTTTATAGTTGGGAATACTGCAATTAGAAGGAACAGTGTGCAGTCATCAAAAATTCCTAACAGCCCACTAAAAATTTTGCCTGGAATTCATCATAGTTTGGAAGCTGCTGCACAGTGTTTAGAGCATCAATGGTTGTGTATCCTGATTGGTCCTGCATCTTCTGGTAAGACTTCATTGATTCGGTTACTGGCGCAGCTTACTGGCAATGTAATTAATGAATTACATCTTTCATCTGGGACTGACATATCTGAAATACTTGGATGCTTTGAGCAATATAACGCCTTTAGGAAATTTCGCGTTATTGTTGCTCAAGTTGAGTGCTATGTTAATGAGTACTGCAGCTTACAATTTGAGACCTTCAAGGAGCCATTTTTGAGTGAAGGTGAAGGCTTTTTGACGAAATGGCTTACCTTTCTGTGTAGTGTTAATAATGATCTTGTCTCATGTTTTACCTCTATGCATGTGGATGATAGAAAGAGATTTGTTGATTCTCTTTCTATGTTAGTTAAGATCATACAAGAACTAAAGCTGGTTCAGGAGAACAACAATTTATCTCTATCTTGGTCAAGCAAAGAGCTGGATAAAATCATGAAAACTATTATGAAGTTGCAAGAAGGTCACGAGAAGAGGTCATTTTCTGTGAAGTTTGAATGGGTTACAGGCCTGCTAATAAAAGCTGTAGAGCGTGGAGAGTGGATTGTTCTAGAGAATGCAAATTGTTGTAATCCAACAGTATGTTAATTTTCCTAAATGCCTGACTTCATTTTCCTTTACTCGTGTAGTACTTTAAATCTCCGTTTCATGATGACTTCAATACGTATTTTTTTGTTTTTTTAAATTATAAATTTTATATGTAGGTTCTTGATAGGATCAACTCTTTGGTCGAGCCATCTGGGTCCATTACAGTTAATGAGTGTGGGATTGTCGATGGAAAGCCTGTTGTTCTCCATCCACACCCAAATTTTCGAATGTTCCTCACGGTCAACCCAAAGTATGGTGAAGTTTCTAGAGCAATGCGAAATAGAGGAGTTGAAATATTTCTGATGCAACCACATTGGCTGCTGGATGATAGCTGTGGATACAATTGTGATGACATTGCATTAAATGATGTGAAAAGATTTCTTGTTTTATCAGGTATTCCTTTTAGTAAATTGGTGCATTCTATGGCCAAATCACATGTTTATGCCAGAGAGGAAGGTGTACGCTTTAATGTTTCCATTACATATCTTGAGCTTGCACGCTGGGTTCAGTTGTTCCAGCAACTTATCATGAATGGCAATCAGCCTTTGTGGAGCCTTCAAACAAGTTGGGAGCATATATACCATTCTTCTTTAGGTGTGGCTGATGGTGGCAGTACTATAAGTCATGTAAAACATGCTTATTTATCAGTGATGAGTTTGTCTGAATCTGGCTCACCACTGGCATCCTCTTTATGTTTGCCTGGAGGATGGCCAATGCCTCTGAAGTTGAGGGATTTTGTGTTTTACTCAAAAGAGGCAAGTGTGAAGCGAAATTGCTCATATCTTGAGTTCTTGGCAGCTCAGTGTGCTTCATATGAGTTAGAGAATGCTAGAAGCAGGTGCTCAGTGTATCAAGATTTAACTGCTGGTGGCTTTGCAGGGAATTATTTGATGGATATGAGGATGTTACATCAAATTATGTTTCCTAAGGCTTTAAATGTGACGGATTTGAACATTGGGAAAAAGTTTGACTTGGAATTGGCTAAAAAGAAGTTATGGTTTGCTGCTAACTGGACCATTGAACAGGCCACTGGAAGTGATTTGAAGCTTTATATTTTATGGTTTAGCTGGTTTAGTTCTCGGTTGCAGCCCTTAGCTCAGATATTTGATTTATTGAAATTGGTTGTGGAGCATCCCATTTGGAAATATTTGACTTATCGTTATCATGAGCTTTCATCTGTTCACCAAGTAGATTTTGAAAAGCAACCAATTCCGATTCTATCACTTGAATTTGTTGATGGGATTGGAGCAAATGACAGGAACTGTGAGTTTCTTCAGAATGCTATTAGCTGTATAGGCCCATTAAAGCTTAGTTATCAACAGTGGAATGATGAAAGCAAGCATTATGATAGCCAGGAAGCTCAACATTTTATACCACTGTTGTCAGCTCTGCGTGTGCTGGAGGAGGAATTGCTTAAGAAGCTTGTTGATTCATCTATCATGCTTGTTGAAACTCCATCATTCAATGAACTCATTCAATTATATGCTGATCTTCTTGATGACCACATTTTGCTTTGGAATGGTGTAATGTCATCAAACCTCGGGAAGTCATTAATTTCTTGGCGTTCTTTGCTGAAGAAAGCTTCAAAACTGAAGGACTTCTGTCCTGAAGCAGTTCATAATTTTCTGGTAAGCTGACTTTTTCACTGCATTACCCATTTTGTTTAATATTCTCCAAGATTGATCACTTTTAACTCCTACTTACTTATGTACGTTTTGGTGGCATAGAGGGATAGCAAGACTCTGGAGAATGTCTCTTCTTTGAATTTTCATTTGGAGAAGCCCCTGCTGTGGATTCATGGTGGTCACCCTGTTTTGCCGTCTTCGGCTTGTTTATTTAACAAGCAGCTTCGCCTTTTGAAATTTTGTGAGATGGTTTGGCCATCAAAGAGAGAATTGTCTAATACTGGTATGATTATTCACGTATTGTTTTCTCAATCATTTTTCTCTGTTATTGAGTTATTTTTTGGTTGGATGTTTCCCTTAAAGAAATTGTTTTTTTGGTCAACGTATTTGTAACAGAAGATGATTGTATGATCAGAGTTGTTGCATCTTCTGATTCTGAATTTCGCTTTTTGGTGTTGGAAGGTATATATTTCACATTTTTCTTCATCTGCACTTCAATGATATGGTTTATGGTGATAAAATTACTAATATGATTTATATAATAATTTTTCTGTAGGTGTTTCCATGTTATCAAGTATCACAGGAAAGTTTGGTTATGATGAGGAAGAAGTCCTTGTTCAGCAGTTGGAGGACATTTATGAGGTAAGCATATTTGTCACTTGCACTCAGTTGTTTAGTTTATATTTATTGAATTCAAGATAAGTATTTTATTTTTTACAGAAGCTGGAGAAGCGGTTTGAACAAGTTAAAAAGGGTCTGGAGAAAAATTTGGGGTCTAACGAATTTGCTGTTTCTGAAGCAAATTCATCTGCTTGTTGTTCTTACTCTACTGAAACATTGTGTAAGAAGTCTGGGTTTGATAGTTGGCAGGATACTCTTCCTTTAATTGACATCACAAGCTTCTCCCTGGATATGGAGGTGCTTCAAGAGCTATCATCTGTTGTTTTGGTTGATTCCAAAGGGTTGCAGCAAGTAAGCTATGATTTTTATCCATAAATTGTTCTTATGCATAATTTTAGTTTCTTTCCAATGAAATTAGTAAAGATTTTTTTTCATTACCTAGCTAATTGTGATCATGGAATTTCTCTCACCTTTGTTTAAGTTTCAATGTATTTGAACATCTGAAATAACTGATCTTTAAGCTCAGTGTGCTAGAATGCCAAATTTGCAAGATGCTTAAAATTGCAAATTTCAAAAGGTCATGTAAAGTGATTATTTTTATTCTCACTGGAAATGTTTTTGTTTTTTTCTCCCTTTCCTTTCTATTGGTTGGTGGAGGCCATCGATAGCTGCCATGTGCCTACGCTATCATAATTGAGGGGGGCTAAATTTTACGTCGAGAGTTCTGAGGATGGTCAATTTCCTATATCTTTTTTAGTTTCTGGGTAAAATATCATGCTATATTTTGCATGTGTAAAAAGTAGAAAGGTTGTCTCGAAGATGAATAATTATCAATATTGGCCTAAATAGATTGAAAGTTGGCAGTGAGTACATTGATCTCATTATGTTAAATAAGGACTATTAAATACCCAAAGATGTGTTTGTTGATGGAATGCTTTCACTAAGGTGTCTTTAGAGAAAAATTGCAATGTGGTTGATAATTATATCGATATTGATCCACTTTATTTCTATTGATATAGATGCATAAGTACTTTTTTTGCCTCGTTCACTTCCAAGTTAAAATTTGCCAATGATTGGGTGTTTCCTTACCATCTTGGCTTCCAAATGACATGCTAAGCAGTTGTGGAATTGATTAAAGTGGATCACTGTTCTTGCTATTTTGTTTTGAACATATATGTTTTCATGTTTTTGCTTCCTGTTGTTATTGATGTCTGTTGTCTGTTGTTTTGATCTATAGTATTTTTTTTACTTGAGTTTGTCTTTCCTTTTTCATAAAATTTTATTTATTTGTTTACTTCTCTTTCAATAATAGGCATTGAGTAATGTATCTACCCATCTGGAGTCTGCCCTGAATTTTTCTTTGGCTTTCACATCAAGACCGCCGCAAATGTTTTTGCCACATCAGAAATTATTATGGATCATTGATGCATGGACTCTAGTAGATACAGGTGGATAGAATTCTAACTTAAGCTTTTTTCCTGTGACTTTAAATGTTGCTTACTTATTTGGTTGTATACAGTGGACGAAAAAATTTCCAGTTTTTTGCTTGAGATGTGGTTTAGATGGCATCAATCTTTATGGATGCATGTCCCTCCTTCTGTCAAGGTATTTATATGGAGATGTACTTTGGTTTTATTGCTAGAGTACATGTTTCCTATATTGAGACTGCATTTTTTATTATTTTGTGATTGTGTGCAGAATTTCTCAAGGGATCCGGGTTATGATATTCCTGTACCTGATGTGCTTGTTCAGCCTGTGATGATGGCAACTAATTTCCAGATGCTGTAAGATGGTTACTTCATTTAGAGGGTTGCTGATTCTCTCATGTTAACAATTAGTTAAAATTCGATATTTGAACGTGATATTCTTTATACATAACCAAGCCTGGTGTCATGGATCTAAAATATAGTCACAAATATGTTATGAAGAATTCCTCTCTAGTTGCTATTAGATGTCAATACAGTCAGTGTCTGATAAAAAAAAAAAAAATAACACTTGCCGCTGTACTTAAAAGTTATTTCATTAGCAATGAGAAAGAAGGAACTGAAGAGTTGTTAGAGAGAAGATTTCAAGATCTATATTAATCATATGCTTCATGTTCTGTACATCTGGCAAAAGATTTGAATGGTTTACCATTTTACTTTGTTGAACTTGAGTTACGCTGTTCTGCATCTCTGTAATTTATGTGTTTTGTATTCATGGATTTTATATTCTTTCATTTTAATAAAAAGTATACGTTTTGTATTTATGAATTTCATATTTTTTTCATTTTAATGAAAAGTATATGTTCTGCATCCAAAAATTAAATCCCAGAAAAAGTAAGGAAATTCAAGAGTTAAGAAAATAGTAAAAGCTTATCTAATGTGACCATGTCAGTATAGAAGGAAGAATAGTTAAAATTAACCTTAACTCATTTGTTTATTTCTTGATTTTCTTTATGGTGGTAAAATTTTTGGATCTGACATTTTTTGATGACATACTTTCACTTTCTCTCAGGCAAAATACAATTGCTATTAAGGATTATCATGTGGGATCTTTGAAGATTAGAGTTGCATCATTAAATCTTTGGCGCAGCCTTTCACCTGGAGCAAAATTACCTTCTTTTCTTTTGTCTGCTGCTTGCTATCTTTTTGAGCAGGTTGGTTAACTATTTGAGGTGATAGTGAAAAAATTGCACCTTCTGTTTTGCAAGTTTTGCTGTCAAATTATATGGCTGAGTTTCCAGAAATTACAGCGTCCTTGGTCTCATTTTTTGCTGTACTATCTTCACCCTCTATGCATATTATTGATTTTTTTACATGTTGATTTGCTGTATGGAAATGTTTCTTTGCTCGGTTGTATTTGTAATGTCGTAAAAATTTGTGTCGGATGATATTGCTTTTGATATATGTTATATTATGGCTTGACATACATAACTGGGTTATGTTTTCAGGATTTATGGTAACTTAGCATGGTATTAGAGCCATATGACATGTGAAAAAATTCAGTCGAGTGTTTTCAGTACCTAATTTGTGTTATGTAATTGTTTGTCACATGTGAGGTTCCAACTTCTGTTGTCTGTTAATGGGCGGGCCTATAGTGAAGGGGAGAGTTGATATTTATTATGTGTCAGCTTGATATACATAGTTGGGTCCACTTCCAATTAGTTAAAGCTTTTTGGGATCATTGGTAATTAACAATTGCAACAAAATGGGACTTATTAGGAGATCTTTATAGTTCTTGAAGATATGAAAAAACCCTGTTAGCTAATTAGACTGGGTGTTAATTTACTTTATTCATTTATTCTTGCTGTATTCTTCTACTTTCAGATCATTAGTACTCACCAGAAAGCTTTTGATGCTGAGAAATTTTCTACAATCAAGTCTATTCTTTGTGATTTCCACACAACTATGGTTGAGGTATGTTATGTTTTAGTACAGAATATTGAAAATGAATGCAATGGAGAATATTGAATGATAATGGATCATCTTTTAGTTTTATTAGACAATGATATTAGAAAGGCATTTAACATAGAGATTAAAAATATGAAAATAATTCCTCTTAGGTAGAAAGTTTGAAAGCTGCTAGGAACTTATTTTTCTCACATGAAACTTTTCTTCAAATAGCCTTCCATTTTCCTTCTCAATGTAAATAAAAGCCTTCCATTTCTTTTGAACCAAATTGTCAACTGCAAAGCTATCGTTTGCCCAATTTCAAAGAAGGTTCCCTTTCTTTTATCTTAGAAAGAGGCAGTTTCCTCAATTTACTGTTTCGGTTTTTGAAGAGATGAAGGTGGAACATGTAAAGTCTTCCCATAAGCAGCAAAAATTTCTACTGTAGTTTTATCATTTCCAATTTATAATATACTTCTAAAAAATCTCATTCAGGTCTTAAAATTCCATTTTCTCTAAGTTAATTCTAGGGATGAGGAAAGATGTAACGTGAATAGCTAAGATACTGATTTTAAGAAAAATTAAGGTTTGTATGATGATATCTGCTTGAGTGAATTTCATTGTTCTCTGTTAAAAGTTTATCAATTTTGCAGACAGCTACCTCTTGTTTTAAAGTTTATCAATCTGCTCTTGTATAGTTTAAAAATTCATTTATTTTGTCTCATATGTCAAATCGATAAATTAGGAATGAACTTAAGTATTGAAAACAATGGTGGCTTCATATAATTATGCCAAATATTAAGTAGGTTCATGATATTTTACCTCTCTATAGGAAACAATACTAATTGAGTGGCTTCTACTTTTTCGGTATAGATCCAGGATCCCGTATCCTTGTGCATTTTTTATGTAAAATATTCATAGCTTTCTTCAAGCAACCCTATAAAATAGATTGTAATTTGGAACTACTTAACAATGCACATTGTGTATATTCAAATTCTTAAAATCTTTATTAAGAATCGTGATATTTATTTGAAAGAAAAATTTACTAATCTTCAATTTGCAAACTCTATAATGTTTTCCCATGTTCTGTGTCATTGATTACTTTATTTATTTATTTTTTGGGTGCTTTCTGACAGAAAGAAAGTGTCAAGCTTGATAACATCAAGCTCATAAGATCCCTTATCTTGTCATCAAACCATCAAAGATTGAAAGAGTCAGTGGATATGTTCATTGAGCCACTGCTTGAAGAGCTCTATCTTCATTGCTCATCCACTGGTGATTATTTATCTTTAGCTGTTTTTTGCTTACAAAGAATGTGTTAAAATGTCCAGAGTCTTTCTTGAGGAGCTCTTGGAATTTGTATGCTGTTTATATCCTTTTCGCATATTCATAGATTTGAATTTTAGTATTTTGTCAGGACAATAGAAATCTAAGGTGAGAAGTGTGTCTACATATGCTCTGTTTGGATTAAGATATTTAATTAATCTGAAACTAATCTTTTCATTACGAGAAATTCCAATGACATTTCTCTTTTCTATTTTTCTTTTTCCTATTTTCTACTGAGGATGCTGATTTGACTTTGTATTCTTATTTTATTTTTATTTTTTCCTTAAAGACTCCATGTCAAGTCTTGGTCGCGCTTGGTTGTTCCTTGGGGGCTTACGTCTGAATCTTTTGCTTGGCTGTGGTGATCTTGATCCTTCCATGAAATACAATATCAAGTACGCACGGTTAGCAGAGAGGATAACCTTGCTTAAACTTGAAATACAGGTACCTTCCATTTATGTATTTCTTTTACTCAATTTCTTGCGCTAATTTAAATCTTGTTATATGCATTTATCAACTGTAATACAAATTTACACGCGATTGTATCCTTTTTCACTAGTTTTCATGATCAAGAATTCTCTTTATGTGAGTCAATGTGGCTTAATTGCTCTCTACATGATTTCTTGTAGGTGCGTAAAGAATGTGACTATTTAGCTGGGTGGACTTCTACACAGGAAGCTGATAAAAAAAGGGTACGAGCATTGGAAAACCTTGAAGCAGAACAGAAAAGGCTGCAAAAGAAGGTACCAACTTTCTTTTGCATATATGACATGCTACTTGATCAATTAAGGGCAGTCCGTTTTTTCTTCCTTTGTTGTCTTGGAACTATTGACCTGGTAATGATCCTCAGAAAATCTGCTGTTAGCAGTGGACATTGAAAGCTTAGTACATTGATCAGATTAATTGTTTGTTCATAGGGAAAAATATTATTTCCATTTCCTTTAAATGTACTTTCGGTGCTATTCACTTGTATTTAGCTTGCCGTGCACAAGATGCCAATCAACACTTTTACCTTAGTTGGTACACATGCTTTCCAGGGTTAGAACTACTAGAGAAATGCTGTCAATAAGAAAATAAATGTAGGATTTGCAAGAAAACTAAGTTGTAGTAATAATCACCCTTGTAGAAGACATAATAAAGAACACAAATCAGAAGTTCTTTATTACCAGGGTACTTTTGTTTAAGAGTAGCTATCTGTTTTACAGATGACTGTTAAAGTAGGGAGAATTTTTTCAATATAGAAAATAACTTTTTTTAAACTCTGACAGCGTTCTCAATTTTATTTATTAGTTTTTTTTTACTTTAGTTCAAACTTTGAGCAGATAGCTACGAATGAAGAAATAAAATTTTAGACTGTTTATTTATTTATTTATTTATTTTTATACGTTTATTATGATACTTAAATACAGGATGACTATGGTTCTCCATATTGAAGTGGTAAATTTCACTCTAATTTTGAACGTTGAAATTAAGAGTGTCAGAATGTGTTTTGCTCTAAACTTTATAGTTTAAGGCTACTAAAGTGTGCCTTATGTTAACTTTACATATGTAGTTTGGTTGGCTTGATTTTTTTCTAGTTTCTTTGATTTTCTTGAGTTGGAAAATTTGTATTCGGTCTCTTTGCTTATGTTATTTCTCTTTGTATTTGAGGATTTCTCATCCTTTCCTTTATCCTTTGTATTGTTTTTGTATTAATAAAGGTTGTTCATCATCAATATTTATATGGTTTTGCTATGTACGTATGGTCAGTCTCTCAGTAGGATATCTTGATGGGATTTTGGTGTGGACTTAAAGGATACATTTGTGTTTCCAAAATACATCCGCATCAAAAACCCATGACGATTGCTTGAGATTTGTCACTACAACAAACTTTTAGTGACAAACCCTGATGGAAATTCCATCAGGATGTCCTGATAGTAATATATATATATATATATATATATATATATATATATA
>QANX01000625.1:0-35177 GCA_003254975.1 Ochetophila trinervis | reverse complement strand
ATTATTATTATTATTATTATTATTATTATTATTATTTCATGAATCTAAAAGCAAGTTTTTTCTTGTGCCTAGATGGTTTTTCGCTTTGATCATGGAAAATTTAAGGCCTTGAAAAATGCATGTGACGAGTTTCTTGGACTTGTTAAATTTTCAAAGTTCCTTTGGGGCAACATTAAAGCAATGAGCTTACAGCAGATTCTTGATGAAGGCTGTAACTGGCAGGTAAAGTTATTTGGTGATTAAAACATTGTAGAACATATAATTGATAACATTTATGCTTCATATTTTCATTTTAAGCCATCTAAATTGTTTTTCCTTTGTCTTTTGGTTACTGTCCTTGTTTCTCAGAAAATAGCTACCAGTTTCATTGAAAAACTAGCAGAGGAGTACACCGATTATGTTGATTTTGTTCAACCAGTTCAGGTTGCAGTTTATGAAATAAAATTAGGCTTGGCCCTTGTTGTTTCAAGCGTGATGCAGAAAGCTATTTTATCCAAATTTAAGATGGACAATTTCAATGCTGTTATGGTACTCTTGTGACATCTATTCATCATTTATGCTTTTCTTATCAATTAAATTACTTATTTCAACTATTTTTTTTAACTTTCGGTGGCTGACTTATTGAACCTTGTAGGAAACAATTTATTCTTTTATGAGATTCCCCTGGGTATCTGCATCAAAAACTATTTCTGTTAACATGAACAGCGAGCTGCCTGAATTTCCTTCTTGTAAACTAGAAATCGCCGCAAACTTTGATGTTGCAGATATTGATCTTCTTGAAAAGTTGGTCTCATTTTCAAGTGAGGTTATGACTGAGAAAATGGTATGCATTTCATCTTCTTAATTTTTCTCTAGGGTAATCTCTAGTTTAAAATGAAAATCTGCATGGATTTGCATTTTTTTTTTGTTGGGTAACTGAAATACAAATTGTTTGTACCAGGTCTCTGTTAGACAGCTGAAAGTTAATCTATATAAGAATTTTCTGATTCGCACTGCACATTCTGTAGCTAACGTACGGCTGATAGATTCTGCATCTCTAAGGGTATGTGTCTTCCCATGGTGATTTGTAGTTATCAGTATATGACAATTCATAATGATGTTACTGATGGTTAATAATGTTTTCTGATCAGCTCCTGGATATGATGTTCCAAGAATTTTCAAATCTCTGGATGTGTATGAAGATTCAAGCAAAAACCAAGGAAGACTATGATTCTCAGCTGTATAAATTTAGGCCTCGTACACTTAAGATTGAGAGCATTATTGAACTCGACATATCAATGCTTGGCAAGTCATTAGCAAATGAGAATTTTTTGGAATGGAAAGAATTACACTCTGTTGATGAAGATGCTATAATGGTAATACTATATATTGTTAGAAGTGCAAAAATGCATGTGTTTCCATAGTTTCTGTGTTATGGTTTAAGATACAAATGTACATGAGTTTCCTAATACAAGTGTGCATGACCTTCCTGTGTTGTTTTAGACTCCTATTTTTATCCTGACAAAATGTTTATCTGTTTAGGATGAAGCTTTTAAGGAACAAGAAAATTCAGAGGATGAATGGAATCTTGTGGAGGAATCAATTGTGAATAGTGTGGTCCACATTCATAACCAGTTATTTGGGTCAAATAGTTTCTCTGTAACTGTAAGTTGTCTTTGAAGCTTGTTGAATATTCACTTCTACTTTTATTACTGTATATTGCTTATGTTTTGGTTTGAAGTCCTTACTATTATATTAGCCTGTATTTGCTGATTTAGGAGTTACCACTATCTTTTTGTTAGACACTCATGTTGGTTGACAATGCTTTGGCCTTGTGAAATATTGCATTTTACTTTTAGCAATTATGGAATAGTGGCTGCAGCAGCTATACTGATGGTTGTACTAACACTGTCTGGGATTCTGGTTCTAATAGTGGTGTGATGGTAATATGTAAATATTACTGAGAGTATTACCATGAATTTCTGGCTGGATAAAATATTATGCATGTGTTGTCAACTTTTAATAAGTAACTTACTTTAGGTTGAGAAAGTGCTGTTTTTTTATGTGGTAATATGTTTACATTATAGACAATGGCATCTAGTGTCATGCAATCTAACCAAATATATCTTTGTATGCATGTGCACTAGCTTCTTTGTCTATCCTACTATTTTCTTTCCTGATATATTGTTTTCAACTCAACAGGGTTCTTTCCAAATCTCTGATGTGGACAGATTACTCTCCTTTACTGAATCGTATATGCTTGGGATAGCAATGGTTGAAGGTGATGGCTTTTTTGATTATTTTGATTTTCTTGTTGGATGTTTATTATATGTATCTATTTACCTTTTTGTTCCCTCTTTCGGTTTTTCAGGTATAGGAGGGTCATTCTTTTCAGGTTTGGATGCACAACTAGCACCAGAGCACTTATTGCGTCTTTGTCTGGAGCATGAGTTGAAATTTATCTCATCTTGCAAATCATCAAACATATATAATTTTTACAAGGTTTTAGAAACTTTAGGTCCAATTATGAAATGTTTTGTTTTGATTAGATAGTATGTAAGCTCATTTCCTTTCCCTTTGTTTAGGATTCAAATGCTTTGGAGATGTCTAAAATGGTGAAAGTGCTTGTTCCTCTTCAGTATCGGGTTCATTCCCTTTTAGATGAGTGGGAAGATGATCATGGACTCCTGAAAATCTCAAATGTGATTCAGATGCTGTTGAATATTCCATTGAGCACCCCTCTTGCAAAGGTAGTGGAGACTTGCATTTCTATTGAATTTTTTTATTTTTTAGGTCTTGACTTTATCTTTTTTTATTTATTTATTATTATTATTATTTTTTAGTGAAAAGTGATTTTGCATCAAAAAAGAAAAGGGGTTGATTGATTCACATAATCATTGATAAGAAAAATTGACATTTGACAGTATATATCGAAACAAATTTCTACTGTAGCTTTTCACATCATTTTTTCTGGTTGTCTGTGCATCCAAGAGCACATCTGTTACCTTTGAAGGTTTCATAATATACACTATATATTTCTTTTCTTCTGTGAAGGTTCTCTCAGGACTGCATTTTCTAGTCAACAGTGTTCGGGTGTCACATGAAAATGGCTCAAAAGTTTCTCCCTCTGGTAATTTTTCTTTGATGGATGATTTATTATTGCTATTATTGTTTCTATTATTTTCCTCCGTGGTGGTTTTTCTATGTGTTTAATTTTTCTTATGGCGTATAGATCAACTAGAGCCTATTCTTGCTCTGATGTCATCGTGGCAAAGGATGGAGTTCGATTCTTGGCCAGCCTTGCTTGATGAGGTGCAGGATCAGTATGATATCAATGCTGGAAAGGTAAGTCATATTTATATGTAATTCTGGAGGTAAGGCATTCTGGGGGAAGCTCAGAATTTCTGCAAAAAGCTAGAAAATAGAATGGGTCTGTTGATTTGAGTACATTTACATTGAAGAAAACAAATCTATTCAGTTCCTAATAATAGTATTAAATTAGTTTCAGCCATGAATGAATTTATGTGTCAACTTCATGGTTGTGAAGTTAGTTCTGGTTTTTTATTTATTTCTTTATAAATCAAAACCTTTATATAAAACCATATACTATATAAATAGAGGATGAGAAGTCCTCAAAGGTCATAAGCAAAATAAAAGAAATCACCTTAGAACATAAATTAATCATGAAAGATGGATAAGTTTTTTTAATTCTCTAGAAGACAATGTCCAAGAAGCCAAGAACTTAATTCAGTCCCAAACCCAAATGCATTTCTATCATGAAAATTATTCTTGAAAATCCTCTGTTTCTTTCCGACGAAATTTCCCCAATTTCATCCTTGGATGACTGCAGGCAACTAGTATATTTCATAAATGAAGTCACCATGTAAATTTTTTTTCTTATGCTATGGCACTATAGTTGTGGATCCAGCCTACTCAAAAAGTATCAATTTGAACTGGTCGCATGAAATCATTCTGGTCTCTTAATTGGTTTTAATATATCAGGACTATTGAATCTAGAAGCAAAATGTTCTCTTTTCGTTTCTATTGACATTTTTTTCCCTTTTATTGTTTCAGTTGTGGTTTCCTCTTTATTCGGTTCTTCGACACCGATGTTCTTCTGATTTAGCTGAGTATAATGAAACTACTACTCTCAGGCATGCTCGAAATATCATTTTTGCTTGATTTTTTTTTTCCTTATTTTTTATAATTTTCCTTATTTATTTATTTTTTCTGAAGAGAACGCACTTATATCTTGCAGTTTGGAGGAATTCATTTACACATCCAGCATTGGTGAATTCAGAAAACGCCTTGAACTTCTTTTCGCTTTTCTTGGTCATATAAGTACTGGTATCCGCCTGAAAATTTGTTCGAGGTAGGATATATAAATACTATGCAATATCTGAATTAAAGGATATGGAAATTGTACCTGCTTTTTTCCAGTCCATTTCTTAAAGAAATATAATATATTCTAATCTTTTGCTCCTAAACCTCACAGTTGTGGTAAGCTCTTAGAGTTAGTTCTCAGTTGTTATTATACATGTAGAATTATTTAGGTTTACAAGGTATATTGATGTTGAATTATTCATGCAGCGCTTGTGAGACAGAAAATCTGAAGATCTTGTATAATGTGTTTGGATATTATATGCAATTTTTGCCAGCGTGAGTTCCTTTATCTTGCAACGCTTTAAATATTATTTCTCCTTAAAGAAAAGATAATTTATTTTCTGACCTTATTTTTAATTCAGAACTTTGGAGCACATAGAAACTGGTAGAAGAAACATTGAGGGGGAACTAAAGGAGCTTTTGAAACTATGTTCATGGGAACGTCCTGAGAGTTTCCTGTCCGTTGAAAATTTTAAGAGAACAAGGCAGAAACTCAGGAAGCTCATAAAGAAGTACACTGTAAGAAACATATGATCTACTTGGTTCATTATTTCATTTATTTTAGTAATATATTTAGGTGAATCGATGATAATTTTAACTACTACTGCATAATTCAATGTAGTTTTGTCTGAGCCAGCTAAATAATGATCAAACCAGTGGCAAATATACAACAGGGTATTGCTGGATTAATATATGGAAAATGGATTTACTATGTCCTTGTAATGTCTGTTCGTGGAAAGTAGTCCTCCATTTATCGTTTGGTAAAAAAATTTGTTATGCAAAGGCAATGCAAACAAAATAAGGGAGACTTATATCAAGTATATAAAGTTTTTTTTACCCATTTCTCTTTCAAATTTTTTGCGTGGCTAAGGTCACTGACATTGCCATATGTTACCATCCATAAATCTTTTAGTTATGTGTTTAATCTATATTATTAAATGTAAAAAGTAGTAATCCATACCTCAATTATTTTTATTGGTTCAGGATCTTCTGCAAGAACCTGTAATGATTTTTCTTAATCAAGAAACAGCGCTGAAAGGAAGCAAACCTCAGTCTCAACATGGTCAAGAGTCCCTCATTGATTTTGTGAACAGAAATGTTGGGATGATGGATGCTACTTTTAATCAGAAACTGCTCAATGAAGAAGACAGGTAAGTCACCATTCCCTTTTTGTCTTTTACAGGCATGATTATGGAATTTTGACAATATCTATCTGGTATAGGTTTATGTGGTATGCTGAATGGAGAGAAAAGTCAGATTGTGCTCTGAGAAACTTCCAGCTTGATGTCACAACCGAGTTTGATGTTCTATATTCACACTATAAAGGTGCTGAAGTTTGCTTCACTTTCCTATCTCAGAGTTCTTATAAATGTTTATTTTTTTATTACTGTCCTTGAACTGTTTTGATAAAACGAATTAGCAACTTAAATTTAAGTTTTGATGTTACAGATATCTTTACAAAATACTTGGCTTCCCAGTCGAGCGGCCTTTTTTACCAGGCTGAATGGCAGGCTGTTTGGTGCAAAGTCGAGAGAATATTTAGGACTGCTTTAGATTGTGGTGAAATCTGGAAGGATGCAAAGAAAAGCCAAGGAAAGAGGAGGGCCTTATCTGAACTATTAAAGCTGTTAGAAAGCAGTGGATTGTCTAGGCATAAGCCTATATACATGAAGGTATAAAAAACTTAGATGTCAGCTTATGTGCTCACTAGATTATATATTTCTTCTGTTGCCACATGGAATAATTTTGGCCTTCTCATTAATGACTTGCTAATTGTAGGATCAAGTGAAATCTTGGTGGTTCCTTCAGCCAACATATGATTTGCGGCATTTGCCATCATCACAAAGTAGACTGACATGTGGAGCTTCTGATGTTGCTGCTCCCAGCAAATTTCTGACTTCCCCTCCTGGGAATTTATCTACTCAATGGGCAACAGCCAATGAATACTACTTTAAGAGTGTAGCAGCTCTGTTGCTTCTGCAGCAGATCTGCCTGAACCATAACAAAGATATCACACGTGAACAGGTAGGTTTATTCTTTGATATCAATTCTTTTCAGTTTGATTAGTTGGATTCAAAATTCATCCTGGTTAAACTACTTCTTTGTAGGTTGATAGGACAGGTTCTTTTCTCCACCATCTTGTTGAAATACAACAGAAGCAACAGGCTACTGCTATTGTTTTCTCTAAGAATTTGAAGCGCTTGAAGAAATGTATTTTAATTCTGAAAATGTTGTATTCAAATTCCACAAATTGCGATGATGGAAATGGTGCCAAGTTCTCTATTATCAAAAATCAAGATGCTGTCATTAAATGCATGTGGCAGCAGAAGGTAAGTTAACTTGAATGTCACGTTATATTTGATTCTTCTACTTCTGGTTTGAGGTAGTAATGATTTTCTTACTGTTGCAGCAATTGTTTGATAGTTTGTATTCCATTTCAAACGACGAGCTGCTGTTGCTAAAAAAATTTGAAACTACACATTTGAGCACTTGTCAAACTGTCAAAGCTGCATCAAATAGGTTTATTGATTTGATTGAGAAGTTTCTTCCAGTTTTCTGGAATTCGAAGGTTCTCTTCTTGGCCTGCATTTCTTTTTCTATAAATACAGTTCTATCACTCTCCTATTCATGTGTATTGTATCGCAGGAACTATTGGATAATAAACTTCTCGGACAAGATAGAGATATAACTGATTTGGCTGCTCCTCCACATCTTTTTGTTGTTTCAAAAGAAATGGAAGAACTGATTTTCCAAAACTTCCTTGTTATAAAGGAATTTAAGGAACATCTCCTCTCTCTCCGCAAGCAGGATATTAATAAAAGTTCTGTAAAAGAGGCTTTGTTCAATCATTTTGAAGATTTCTTATTGAAGGTGTCTACCTTACTGTTAAATTTTACAGTCCCATGATTTTTTGTCATATTGTCATTCTCAAAATATTTTATTTTGAGAATGAGTTACACAAAATTTTGCAAATATACTATTTGCAATATTTTCCAGCAGAATTTGGCTTTTATAAGTTGGGAACTTTTTACATTAGATTTTTGAAACTTTTCAGGCAAGACTAGTGGAAGAAGAGTTTACTTCAGGGGTGAAAGAGAAAGAATTTTCTTTTGATACACTTGATGGAGGCACCTGCAACAAGATCTATTCTGATCTCAATGCTGAATTTGTTGACGCTTTCAAAAACTCATTTGAACATGTTCTGGAAACAATGCATAAGTTATGTTCATATAATGGTCAAGTTCTACCTGATGAATCATTAGGGAATATTACATCTTGGGAATTCTTATTTAACTCATTAGTGGCAAATTTGAGCTTGGAAAAGTTATGCGATAAGCTTCTAAGAACAGTCTTTTGTGCAGTGAGTATTGTGTCTTAATTACTGTTTTGTTCTTTCAGTTATCCTGTTTAAATACCTCATACTTGATCTAATGTTCTTTTTTTTATAGAAAAAACTGGTTAATGATTGCGGTGATATCTCTTGCCAATTTGGGGCTCATTTTAAGCATCTGAGTTTGTTTCTGGGCCTCCTGCTGGACTTCAGTAATGGCCTCCTGCGAGAATTTTTAGCCATGCATGAAAGAGTGAGTTGGTTCATCCTCTACATCAGGCGTGTGTTATGCTGCATTCTATTTATTTGATTTATTTATTTTTTGCTCTTCTTTTTTTGTCACTCTTTCCTTACTCTGATGCATTGTCACTCCATCATGAACACTTTCCACTTGAAACACTGCCGTCTAGCCATTATTGGTGCTTGTCGACCATTGTAATTTTCATTTTTAATGCAAACAAAATACTTACTCCAGTTTTATTCATCAAAATCTGTATCCCCTAGTGAACACTGCCACCATCTTGCATCCTCTCTTCCATTAAAGCCTGTTAACCTTGCAATCATGAGTCTTAAAACCCAATTGCAGACGGGAGACGCTGCCGTGTTATAAATGCTTGGAATGTTGATGTCAATTATATCATGGCTTTCCATTTTTAGCATCAAACATCTATCGCCCCATCATATGGAACCCTTTGTAATGCTAGATTTGTAATTGAATTTAATACATATTTGTGATGCATAGACCATTTCACTGCAGACAGGGCAGGTATGCCATCATATATGAGACTTGAACATGGAGATTCTGAAATAAAGTTCTCTATTTTCCTGTGGAGGAGTATTCAATGAATGTTGTCATATTATTTAATGTTTAAAATTTGTGGAGTTGGGAGATTAAAAATTATCCGTGGCTTTGATTTCTGAAGCTTGTATATTATTACTTTGGCAGGTGTCCTTAATGATCCATGTTCTTGCCAGCATTTTAGCTTCTCTATATTCAAAAGGGTTTGGTATCTCTACTGAAGACCAGGCCAATGATGTTGCTCCTGATTTATCCCAAGATGCAAATGGAACTGGTATGGGGGAAGGTGCTGGAATGAATGACGTCAGTGACCAGATAACTGATGAAGATCAGCTACTTGGGGCATCTGAAAAGGTATGGTATGATCATACCAAATTTGCAAATTTGTAATGTTTTACAAAATTATTTTGACATGTTATTGTCATAATCTTTTCTGCAGCTAGGTGAAGAACAAGATGACTCAGGTGAAGCCCCAAGTAAGAATGATAAAGGCATAGAGATGGAACAGGATTTTGCAGCTGATACTTATAGTGTTAGCGAGGACTCTGAAGAAGATACAAATGAAGATGGTGAGGAAGAGCAGTTAAACTCTGCCGTTGGAGAAACTGGAGAAAGTGGTCAAGTAGTTGATGAGAAACTTTGGGATAAGAATGAAGATGAAAATCCTAATGATGCAAAAGAGAAGTATGAATCTGGGCCTTCTGTTACAGATAAGGATGCAAGTTCTAGGGAGCTTAGAGCCAGGGAAGATTCCTCTATTGCAGCTGATGAACCTGGAGAGTTAAATTCCCATGAACTTGATAAATCAGATAGTGAGATTGGAAACCCAGATGATGTTGATGATGGAGAGAATATGGAAGATATGAACCTGGACAAAGAAGAAGCATTTGTGGATTCTACAGGTTTAAAGCCTGATGAAATGAATCAAAGTTCTGAAGAAGGTATGGACTTGGATGAAAAAGAGGCTGCAGATTCTGCTGAAGACGTTGATCTTGAAGTCCAGGATGAATCTTCTGGGGATAGAAATCTTGAAGAAGAGAAGCCATATCCTAATGATGAAACCATGGCCGAGGCAGGGACAGATCAACTGGATGCTACTCTTGAAGGGGAAGAACCAGGTAGTGAACATAAAGAGAATGATGAGACTAATTTAATGGGACTGAAAAGAGATGCATTTGAACCAGGAACCAATGACCTGGTTCGTGATGATGTGCCCAATTCAGAATCGGCAACAAAACCAGATTATGAGTTGCAAGCATCAGATCCGAGAAATGTAGCTCCAGAATTGAACTTTGAAAATAGCAAGGATCTCCATAATGGCCTGGCTCCTTCAAGAGGTTTACCTTCTAGCAATTCATCTGAGCTGGATATAATGGCATCTGAGTCGGCAAATGTTGGGAAAAGCATAGATGGTCAACCAGAAGCTCAGTTACCTCAGCCTGAATCATCATCTGTTAAGAAAAGCCAACCAAATCCTTATCGTAGTGTTGGTGATGCGCTCAAGGAGTGGAAAGAAAGAGTAAATGTGTCTGTTGATATTCAGGCAGATGACATGGATACACAGGTTGAGATTAATGATGAGAATGCAAATGAATTTGGATTTGTTTCGGAGTTTGCAATGGGGACAGCTCAAGCATTGGGACCTGCAATGTCTGAGCAGGTTGACAAAAATGTGAGTGATAATAAGCCAAATGAAACTGGTCTTTCAGAACACGGAGATGATCTCACCAAGGTTGAATTTGAGAAGCAAAGATCTGAAACTCATCCTACAACGAGTGGTCCTTTAGTTCTTAAAAATAAGATAAAGGACCAAATGAATTTTGAACCAGATACATTGTCTAATGAGGAACTGGAAGAATGTCCAAGTAATGATGATGGTGATTCAAGAGGCCTGTCAGATAATTTGGTCTCTGTCAAGAAGTCTTACTTGAGGGAGGACATACACCAGCTTAGTAACCTTTCCATAGATGACAATGAATTAGGGAAGGCCCAGGATCCCGGGGATAATTCAAATTATGTGAATAACGCTACTGCACTCTGGAGAAGATATGAGCTGCTCACAACTAGGTTGTCTCAGGAAATGGCAGAACAATTGCGTCTTGTCATGGAGCCAACTATGGCCAGCAAACTCCAAGGTGATTACAAGACTGGAAAGCGAATAAACATGAAGAAGGTGAGGGCAATATAATCAACATAAACCTATATTGTAGTTGTATTTGGTCTTTTATTTTCATGTATATACTAATTTTCTTCTGACTGTAAAATTATAAGGTGATTCCCTATATAGCAAGTAATTACCGGAAAGACAAAATATGGCTGAGACGAACTCGACCAAACAAACGAGATTATCAAGTTGTAATTGCAGTTGATGATTCCCGTAGTATGTCTGAAAGTGGCTGTGGTGGTGTTGCTATTGAAGCTTTGGTGACAGTATGTCGTGCCATGTCTCAACTAGAAATGGGAAACCTGGCTGTGGCAAGCTTCGGAAAGAAGGGAAATATAAGGTTACTTCATGATTTCGATCAGCCCTTTACCGGAGAGGCTGGAATCAAGGTTAGTGACCATAATATCAAATTAATTCTATTAGTATGCGGATTTAGGATCAGGTTTGACTACCATTTGGATTGCCATGTTTGTTCCATCCCGTTTCGAAGTCTTTGGACAGGCTTCTTTTTGCCATTTTGGTGTACATTCTGCTTATTGTTCTTGTAGATGTTTAGTGTAGGTGCAATCAGACCCAAATGTCTAGTTTTGCTGGTTATTAGTATTATTTTCTGTTACCTGCTAAATAATAGCCTATAAGATTTGTTAATTGATTTAAATGAGAAATTTCTTTGGAGCAGATGATCTCTAGTTTGACATTCAAGCAAGAGAATACCATTGCTGATGAACCTGTTGTTGATCTCTTGAAATATCTGAACAATAAGCTGGATGCAGCAGTTGCAAAAGCAAGACTCCCATCTGGACAGAACCCGTTAGAGCAGCTCGTTTTGATAATTGCAGATGGTCGGTTCCATGAGAAGGTACTTTGTTATAGTAATTGCATATGCTTGTTTGTTCCATAGCTTTAGGGGTTCCCTCAGTGCAAACTTTTTGTCTTATTTTAATTTTAATCTTTTTCTTTTTGTTTTCAATCTGTTTTTTCAGGAACACTTGAAGCACTGTGTTAGGGATGTTTTAAGTAGGAAGCGTATGGTTGCATTTTTGCTTCTAGATAGTCCTCAAGAGTCTATTATGGATCTCATGGTAATTCTCTTTATATGTTCTACTACTTTAACAAACAAAATAAAATATGCTTCCTGAATATTTTCTTTTTTCTTTTTTGCTCATCTGATGTGTATTTTTTTGGTCCTCAGGAAGCATCTTTTCAGGGGGGAAACATTAAATTTTCCAAGTATTTGGATTCCTTTCCCTTCCCGTTCTACATTGTTCTGAAAAACATTGATGCACTTCCCAGAACCCTTGCTGATTTATTGAGACAGGTAACATTTTTCTTCCTCAGCGTGTAAATGTTTTTGTTTGTTTGCGTGCTTGAGCTCTGTCTTTGAAGCCTCATGTTTTTCGTTTGCTCGTTGCAGTGGTTTGAGCTTATGCAGAACTCGAGAGAGTAACTGTATTTGCTTGAAAACTTTGGTGGGACTAGTAAGCATTCTTTCCCATAAAGGAAAGAGGTCGTTGTTAATTGAAGATTGTGTAATGGTCACAATGGAGACAGCAGAAAGATCCTTTTTATAGGTGTAGAATATCTTTTTGCAGATGTAAACATTGTTTATATATATACTTATATGTAATTGGCATTTAATGCCAAATGCCAATCGTTCTATAAGCAGCGACCCGAATGTCATACCATGCAGCAATTGTTAAAAATAAATAAATAATAAAGAAAAATAAAAGAACTCCTGTTTCGAATAGTAAATGGGAAAAAATTTCCCCAAAATTATCTTTCTATTAAAATGTACAAGAACCAAAAGCTTAATTGCATGAAAATAAAAATAATAATAAAAAATAATTATTTACTTACATTTAAGCATCCAATGCTTTTATTATTATTTTTGGTGAATACACCATGCTTATGTTGAAAAGAAGAGTTAGCAATAAACTATATTAGAGCAAGAGACTAGACACCAAATATGGAGATAGTGTCCAAGTACGATGATATTATTGTACTTTACGAGGCATCTTAGTTAGAAGCATTGGTACAAAAAACACCAAATGATTATCAATAAACTTTCACTCGCCTCTTTTGCTGAAACTCCATTGCCTATATCACCTTTGCTTGGCCACCTTGCTTTCACTTGAATCTTTCTCACTCTAATACCCCATTTCTTTACCGAGCTGACACTTTCAAACTCACACCTTCCCACTTAGCTTTGTCTGAGGGTTGCACTGAAACTGTCCAAGAGTTTTATATTATATTATTTTATTTTTTTGTGTGGTAAAGGAAACTGTTAAAGAGTTGCTAAAGGTAAATAAACATGTTTGGATGGATAGAGACGAAGATGATAGACTTCCTCTACACCATGCAGCGAATAGAGGACGAATGGAGAATTCCTCTCTGCCATGCAGCTATTAGAGGACTGAGTGGGAGGTCCTCAGAGAAGCTTGTTGGTGCATGTCCAAATCAACTCTAATGCCTGCTTGATGGAGTGAAACTGATCTGCATTTATGCGTCTAGTATAACGAATTTGTGTTCGAGTATATAATACAATTTCAGTCATATTTAATAAATTATTGCTTTTGAAAACAGTGGTATCATATTGTGATTTAACAGTTCGAATGTCTCAAGTTGTTGGTGCAGTTGCAGAGTGATATAATTAACTCAAAAGAAAGTGTCGATGGCAAAATCAATCTTGCATTTAGCTCTTATGCTCAAGCAAATTGAGGTGTGTTTTTGTTTTTTCAGACTGTTTATCTTCCGTGGCAAAGACCAAGGAATATCTAACGTAGGTAAATAAATATCATCTAGAAAAGTGAGTACCACTTTCATTTAATACAATATATATTTCAAAACATTTAATTTCTATATGCTGGTAAGTTTTGATACTTTAATATAATTGATCTTTTAACTCTGATATTAAAAGTAAAGTAAAAAATGCTGTTATAATATATAATATAGAAATATGATAAATTACTAGTTCCAAACAAATATGAAAATACCAAAAAATTAATGATAAGTTCAAGTGGTACTGCAATAAGTAGAATAAATTAAGGGTTGAGATTGCATATACATACATAAAAATAAAAGCTATCATTAATGATATATTATTAGTGATAAATTTAAAATTTTCATCACTAATAATTTAATTTTAATAATAATATTTTATGATTTGTCACTAAAAATATATTTTTAGTAATAATTTTTATTTTAATAAAATAAAGATATTTTTATTATATATATATATATAGGAGAACTAGACGTTGATATGCCAATTGGGGAAAAAGCACCCAAAGGCTCCAAAAACAAATAGGACGAATAGTACATATCAGAGAAAAAGAATTACTTCACAACAAGCAAGCATTGTGGCTTTCATTTTAAAAAAAACGTACCAAGTAAATTAGATACTCAATTTTTAGAGGACCACAAGCAATGAATTTGTTCTCCTAATTATCGCATGGCCATCAGAATATGCCAGAAGCTAATTTTCCCAAGCATATATATATATATATATATAAGAAAATATAATAACGTGAAATCTATAGCTGCAGAGATTAGGATAATCCCAAAAAAAGGCCAATCATGGAAATTAGGCCCCATGAGGATGATATAGCATCACTGTTTGAGGCATCACAGAGGGGTTGTGTTTCCACTTATGAACACTTTGATTCAACAAGCTTTCACTCACCTCCATCACTGAAACTCCTCTGCATATCTCAGCCTTGCTTGGCCACTTTCTTTCTCTCAAATCTTTCTCACTCTTAGACCCAAACTTGCTACGGAATTGGACATCTTCAGACGCACACCCCTCCACTTAGCTGCTGCAGAGGGCTGCACAGAAATTGTCCAAGAGCTGGCAAGTGTAAATGACCATGTATGCACATTCCGAGACCAAGATGGCAGAGTTCCTCTGCATTATGCAGTGATGAGAGGACGAGTCGAACCTGTGGAAAGGCTCATCTGTGCAATCAATTCTGATGTCGGTGGATGGAGGAGAAACGGTTCTGCATTTGCGTGTTAAATGTAACCAGCTGGAATGTCTCAAGCTGTTGGTGCAATCACAGAGTGACAATGCACAGTTCCTTAACTCAATAGATGATGTTGCGGGAAATACCATCTTGCATTTGGCTACAATGCTTAAGCAAATTGAGGTGCGTTTGAAAAAACCATGCAATTATGTAAATCTCTATGTTTTATTTTAACCTCTTTTTTTTTTCTCATTAATTAAACAAATTACTATGCAGACTATAAGATTCTTGCTTGCAATTCCAAAAGTGGCAGAAGCAGCAAATTCCTTAAATCACAATGGTTTTCCAGCCTTAGGTGTTATAGAGCACAGTCCAAGAGACTTAAAAAGAATCGAAATTCGACATGTTTTAGTGGATCCTGGTGTCAAGAGCAGTGCAAACAACCTGCTAAACTGTATTCCCCCATTAACACCACCACCATTAATTGCTAGTACTCATGCGGCAATATCCGAGGAGGCGAATGGGCAAGATTTGTGCATCTCATGTGGTGTCCCAAATGGATCAGAAAGTGTTTTGGGAATTCTTGTGAAAGATCAATAGTAGTAGTAGATCAGGCTTCTGGTTTCTTGCAAGAGATGCACAACACATAAATGATGGTTGCCACAGTAACTGCACAAGTTGCTTTCCAAGCTGCGAATAACCCACCAGGTGGAGTATCGCAAGAAAATATACACAATTCCACCAAAGGAGGTATTTATTGCAATGGAACCAGTGTATGTGAAGCTGGAACAGAAGTGTTTACTTACCACTCCAGAGATGATTTCCTCAAATTTATAACATACAAGTCCGTTGCATCTCTGAGTGTGATACTCTTGCTCATGAGCAGATTGCCTCTTAGAAACAAGCACTTTATGTGGGTTTTGAGGTTTGCATTGTGCACTGTTCTCACTTTCATGGCGCTTACTTATATCTACACGGTTAGCATGGTGACCCCTGATAAACTTACTCCTAAGCTGATGCGAATCCTAGTGGAATGGATCGTTCTACAATGGTTCAATGGTTTACGAAGTTGACCTCGACTCACAATCCAACGAGAGATTGGAACCTTGGTATGGAAGCTTGACCCGTTGTCTATAAGAAAGACAAGAACCTTGCTATAAACGCCACAATCAAAGCTTCGTTCTTTGATTGATAAGTTGGAAGTTTGTTCTTTAGACAAACCAAAGAAGAGAGAAGATTAATTCTCAATTAATTGCAAAAATCTATCATTGTTCTTTATGATGGCCGAAATTGGCCTTTTAAATAAAAACATTGTTTGCCAAATATGAAAATAAACCCTAAAAGTAATAGGAAACAAAAGACTAATATACCCTTAATTAATAAGCTAAATTACAAGATAATTTCAAACCATCATATGGTCTATCTCCTCTGTATGGCTCGATGTCCTTATCATTCCCTCTCCCTTTTGAAGGATTTGTCCTCAAATCATCACCTGGTTCAAACACCATCGTAATATTGTTGACGGTGCGACAATCAACACACATCTGCCAAAATCCATCTGTCTTAGGTACGAGTGGCAACGCAACTGCACAAGGGTTCAAACTCTCCTGCCTTTGGAGTTCCTTCATCTCTTCAGGAATACCCCGATAGGCTGGTTGATATGGTAGTGGTGCCCCGGGAACTAAATCTATTTGATGTGCGATTCCCCTAATTGGTGGCAATCCTTCTGGTAGATCATCTGGAAAAACATTATCAAATTCCTGCAAAACAGACACAATGCAACTAGAAACACAAGTGTCAAGGTCGTTAGAAGAAAATAAGGTCTCCTTATCAACAAGCAACATCATTGGCTTGTTCAATGTCAAAGCTCTCCTAATTTTACTCTCACTCGCGAAGAAATTGTGTTGTTTATTTTCTCTTTTCAAAAGCTCACTTTTCTCTTTCTTTCCACTCATTTGTGTTTGGGAGCTCTCAGTCTCTCTCTTGCCAATACTCTCGGATTTGCTCTCACCATAGGTATCTCGTTGCTTTTGTAATCTCAATTGGTCTTCATAGACCTCAGTAGGAGTCATCGGCATCAATGTATGTGACTTTCCTTTAAACTCAAAAGAATGTCGATTGGTGTAACCATCATGTGTCACTTTCCGGTCAAATTGCCATGGCCTCCCAAATAATAAATGACCTGCATGCATGGGTACCACATCACAAATCACTTCATCGGAATATCGCCCAATTGAGAATGGAACCACCACTTGTTTCACTACCTTCACTTCACTACAATCATTCAACCATTGCAGCTTGTAAGGTCTTGGATGCTTCAAGGTCTTCAATTCCAATTTCTCCATCATGAGGCTACTAGCGACATTGGTACAACTCCCACCATCAATGATCACACTACAAGCCTTTCCATTTACCAAACAGCGGGTGTGGAACAAATTGTCACGTTGTGGTGATTCATCTGCCTCTTTAGTTTGCACACTCAGTACTCTCCGAACCACAAAAGAATCTCCTGTTATGGCAAACTCAGAATCACCACCTTCCTCCAATGGCGGCTTCTCTTCTTCTTCCTCCTTTTCATTTTCAGACTCATACTCACCTCCCTCATTTAAAATCATTACACGCCGATTAGGACACTCTCGAGCCATGTGACCCCTGCCCAAACACTTAAAACATTTAATATCACGACTTGGTGTATTTAAAGCGTCGGGTTTACCTGAAAATGGGTTAGAGCCGGTCTTAACCTCTTTAGGCTTCTCTTGTTGTGCCACAGACCTATCCTTCCAAGTAGGCATGTCCTCACGTCTATTCCAATTTGGTTTGGATATGTTCTGACACTTGAGAACCCACGGGTTTGCTTGGTTAGCCTAAGTTGCCTCTCAATTTTAATTGTTTTGTCCACCAACTCTTCCATCTCCACATAATGTTGTAATTCCTAATCATTACACGCCGATTAGGACACTCTCGAGCCATGTGACCCATGCCCAAACACTTAAAACATTTAATATCACGACTTGGTGTATTTAAAGCGTCAGGTTTACCTGAAAATGGGTTAGAGCCGGTCTTAACCTCCTTAAGTTTCTCTTGTTGTGCTACAGACCTATCCTTCCAAATAGGCATGTCCTCACGCCTATTCCAATTTGGTTTGGAATATGTTCCTACACTTGAGAACCCACGGGTTTGCTTGGTTAGCCTAAGTTGCCTCTCAATTTTAATTGCTTTGTCCACCAACTCTTCCATCTCCACGTAATGTTGTAATTCCACCATGTTAGCTATCTCACGGTGTAACCCGTTTAAGAAACGTGCCATGGTCGCCTCTCGATCCTTCACCACATTAGCACGAATCATAGCTATCTCCAACTCCTTGTAGTACTCTTCAACACTTTTGATGCCTTGTGTAAGCCTCTGTAATTTCTGGCACAAATCCCTATGATAATGGGTCGGAATGAAACACTTCCTCATCACAGCTTTCATGTCATCCCATGTGTCAATCGGTCTCTCACCATTCCGTCTCCTGCTAGTCACTAATTGATCCCACCAAACAACAGTATAGTCAGTGAATTCAACAGCGGCTAGTTTTACCTTTTTAAGCTCGGAATAATGTTGGCAATCAAATACCATCTCGACCTTCGTCTCCCACTCGAAGTAAGCTTCGGGGTCATTCTTTCCTTGGAATGATGGTATCTTCATTTTGATGTTGCTCAAGTCATCATCTTCCCCACGATACCTTGGTCTATTTACTCGGCCTCCATAGTCCCTGTAGTATGGACCTCTACCAAATTCTTCTTGTGTTTCCTCCATGTCGGCTTCATAGTCGTCTTCAAAACCAGATTGATTGACCCACTTTCCCCTCATGGCAGCCCGTGGGTGACCACCCCTATAGCCTCCACGTTGTGGTCGTGGTAGGTCTTGATTATCACCTCGTTGTGTGCCCTAACTATTCTCCACTCGGTGTATTCTTTCCTCCAATCCATCAAATTTTAAGTCCATTTTTGATTTCATCCTAACACTCATTTGCTCAAACTGTCTCGTCATTGCCTCCATGATTGCTTTCATATCATTAGAAGCTTCGAACCCTCTAGGTTGAGAAGTTTCGCCTTGTTGTGACATGATTTCAGACCTGAAAAAATTAGTTAATAATAGACCTCACAATTCACTCCCTCACGTGTTTCACTCTAAATATTGGTACTCCACTCGTGTTTACGCTCAATTCAGATTTACGGCTACGTCCAAAAAACACAATCCAACCTTTCAAATCAAATTACTAACTAAAGTTGTAGCAAGATTATAGAACAAGGAAAAAGAAAAAGAATTCAAATGACTAGAAGGAAAATATATATTTTTTTTATACTAGGACTGGTTAGTTCCAAAACAGCACGTTTAGGACCAACAAACTATAATCTAAAGAAAAAAATTTAAGAAGTGATTTTTGTACTCTTTTTTTATTTTTTTATTTTTTTTTTGGACTGGCTCACAGATTAGGCCAGGCGCGACCCCAGGCGCCTGCTGCTGCGATTTTTTTTTTTTTTTTTTTTCGGACTGGCTCACAGATTAGGCCAGGCGCAACCCCAGACGCAACCCCAGGCGCCTGCTGCTGCGATTTGGTTTTTTTTTTTTTTTTTTTTTTTTTTTTTTTTTTTGATTTGCGGAGAACAAATTAAAGATAGATAGAACCTGTAGAATCTGTGCTCTGATACCAACTGATGCGAATCCTAGTGGAATTGATCGTTCTACAATGGTTTAATGGTTTACGAAGTTGACCTCGACCCACAATCCAACGAGAGATTGGAACCTTGGTATGGAAGCTTGACCCGTTGTCTATAAGAAAGACAAGAACCTTGCTATAAACGCCACAATCAAAGCTTCGTTCTTTGATTGATAAGTTAGAAGTTTGTTCTTTAGACAAACCAAAGAAGAGAGAAGATTAATTCTCAATTAATTGCAAAAATCTATCATTGTTCTTTATGATGGCCGAAATTGGCTTTTTAAATAAAAACATTGTTTGCCAAATATGAAAATAAACCCTAAAAGTAATAGGAAACAAAAGACTAATATACCCTTAATTAATAAGCTAAATTACAAGATAATTTCAAACCATCATATGGTCTATCTCCTCTGTATGGCTCGATGTCCTCATCATAAGCTTTTCAGAATGGAAGATGTATCAGTTGTCATTTGGCTTGGCTTGCTGGTCGGTTTTATTGCAGTTCATGCACTTTGCTCCATTGTTTGGTTTGCAAGAAAGTACTTATGATTTTTGTTGGTTGGTTGTTTAAAAGAAAATTGTAAAGGAAATAAAAACAAGAAAACAAAGCTATCAACTCCATTTACTTTCTAAATATGGTTATATACTACTCATATGTTTAGTTTGATTTATATGTATGCAATTAGTTTTGACTTTCTAATATTTAAGCTTTAACTTTGGAGACCATATTAACTTTAATTTAATATGTTATCGAACTTCTAATTCTGTAATCCTGCACTGCTGCTCTTTTAGACAGTTCAACAATTATAATATTCAAAGTGAGATAATTATAGTAATAACTATTAAATTCAGATCTAAACAAATAATTTTAAAACTCAAATAAATTTCTCAAAATGTAAACTTACCCCAAAAATTTATTTACCCAATAAATAAATGCCCCAATAGAAAAAATAAAATTCTTGGTGTTACAGCTTCATCATCACCCTTGACTAAAGATAATTCGCAGACAATATTATAAGCATATCAATTTGCTTCAGCATAACCATTGTCTTCTTTCTACTTTTTCCAACAACTTTGACATTTGCTATTTATATATATGCCTTTATTTTCAAAGTCCTGCTTTTTAAATGAGGATGAATTATCTGAATTATAAATGCAAACATTCATACTAGAAATGACAGAGTCTAACAACTAGTGGACTATTGGCGTGAAGATTTGGACTATTTACATAGTGGCTTTACTACTAGATTGTCCGACAGGACAATGGACTACAAATATTGAAATTTTCTCGTTAATTGGCAAAGCAGTTTCACAGGTGATGAAATAGATTTCATACAAAATACCAATTATATATTTATCCATAATCATTTTTCACTTAAAATTAAAATCTCTATTTTGAGTATCATGGAAAATGGAAGTCATGCCGTTACCAATGCACTGAGGCTTCCTACTAAAGTTATAATTTTTGTTTACACATTGAATCTCATTGTCAAACGTTATAGATAAAACGGTCTAAGGAACTTCCACCAATTGGAATTTGCTTAAGCCAAACAGAGTCTTACTCATCAACTTCCCTTGTTCTTCTTGGAAATCAAGTGGAATTAGCAAATTGGTATTCTACTCAATGAGAGCTACCAATACCCGACCTCCTATATAATATTGGTAAAAGTCTGATATAAATTTGGATCTACTTCCTAAAGCTTTTTGGATTTAGTAAACTTTAATATAGTATCAACATTAGTTAAAAGTCCAAAACAGAATGACATTGACATATTGATAAAAAAAAAAAAAGAGTACTTTCAGGGAAGCTAACCAGCGAAAGAGTCAAAATCTATATGAATCATGCTTCAATGGAGATTAAAAGGTACTTTCAGGGAAGCTAACAAGCCAAAGAGTCAAGACTGAATGAGTCTTGCGTCAAAGGAGATTAAAAGGTACCTTCATGGAAGCTAACTAGCTAACTTAAAACGTACGCTCTTATTCTTGGCTTTTCTTTTCTTTTTTCTTGTTATTTTATTAAGTACGCCTTGCTTTCCAAGTTCCTACATTTTATTTATGAGAATGAACTTAATTTCCAAATGCTACTGCATATTCCTATATAATCAGAGTTTTATAGCATTTCTTGTTGAATTAAATCTTGGCTTTCCCAATAAGGAAAAAAAGAAAGAAAGAATGGAATCGAGGCCTGACGAGGAAGGTACAGTGACCAAGCTATATGAAGCTTCAATGGAAGGATGTGTAACCACTTTGGATTCATTGATCCAAAAAGATCCATTAATCCTAAGTAAGATTTCACTTACCCCATTTGACGAAACACCTCTACACATATCAGCTTTGCTTGGCCACCTTCATTTCACCAAAAAAATTGTTTGTCACAAATCCAAAGGCTCGAGGCTTGCAGCGGAGTTGGATTCCCACAAGCGCACACCACTTCACTTGGCTTCTGCGGAGGGCCACACAGAGATAGTCAAAGTCTTATTAGAAGCCAATAAAGATATGTGCTTGGCTAAAGATGAAGAAGGAAAAATCCCTCTTCATTATGCAGCTATGAGAGGCCGTATTGAAGTAATCAGACTCCTTATCATCGCCTGCCGCAAATCCATATGGGAGAAGCTCGCAAATGGCGAAACAGTTCTTCACTCGTGTGTTCAGCATAACCAGCTGGAGGCAATGAAGATGTTAGTGGAATCATTAGGTTATGACAACAAAGAGCTTCTCAACATCAAGGACCATCGTGGTGGAAACACCATCTTGCATTTAGCCGTCATGCTGAAGCAAATTGAGGCAAGTTTCCTTACAACTATTATATATATACATATATATTATAGATAATTTTTTTATAAAGTTTTTGATGTATATACTTTTTAGTAAACCATCACTAATTATATATACATGGAAATGGTAATTTGAAATGGTTAATTAGTAACACTGACTTGCAGTTGCTTGCAGACTGTAAAATTCTTGCTTTCAATTCCGGTAATAAAAGCAGCAGCAGCAGAGACGGTGAACCAGAGGGGTTTTACGGGTTTCGACATCGCAGAGAACTCTGAAAGAGACTTCAAAAGCCTAAAAATCCAACGAATTTTAATGGATTCCGGCGGCGTCGGAACGCAAAGAAACCGATCTAATAACCATCAACAAATCCAATCAAGATCATCAAAAGGAAGAGGGATGTTCGCAGTGGTTAAGAAAGAGAGCAGTAAGTGGATGAAAAACGATGATTGGCTGAAAGAGTCCCGAGGGACAATGATGGTGGTGGCAACAGTGATCTCCACCATGACATTCCAGACCGCCATTACCCCGCCAGGTGGAATCTGGGACGAAAGCAAAACCAACCAATCGAATCCCTTAGATTGCAGCCCAGAAGATGGATGTCAAGCCGGCACCGCAGTCTTGGCACTTGCGTACAAGATCAGCTACAGATTGTTTATGGTTGCCAATCTCGTATGCTTCATTGCATCTCTCAGCGTCATTCTTTTGCTGATTAGCGGACTTCCATTGAAGAATAAGATTTCTATGTGGGTTTTCAGAATCGCCATGTTTGTCACTCTCACTTTCTTGGCGTTTACTTTTGTTATTGCTTCGTATATGGTAACGCCCAGAAGAATTCTCGAGGACTCTTTTTTCCCTTCGTGGGAAGAAATTCGGCGATGGTTCTTCAATCTTAGGAGTTGGAAAAGTGATTGGATGGAAACCCTTTTTGTTTATTTGATTATTGCTTGGATTGGGCTGCTTTGCATCGTTGGATTTCTCCACACACTTCGCTTTTTCATTTGGGGGGTGAAGATGTCCCTGCGACTGTGCACCAAACGTCGTCGTCTTAATCCTAATCCCGAAAAGATACTGTTGCTCTAGTTTACGTTTTTAATTTGCAAATTAATTATCCAGTTCGTATATTTTCTGTAATTTTATTTTCGTAATTTCTATGTAATGTAAAACTTTACAAAATTAAGAAAAAATATAAAGTGAGTGCTAGCATTTTTGGTGATAAGTGCCAAACAGGGCCTTAGAATTTGACAGAGAGAAAGAATCATCATGAGAGGCTGTATAATTAATATTGCGCATCCACACAGGGACAAATTGATAGAAAATTATACTCTGCAACTGCAAATTGACCTTACATGCAGTTTTGCTTTGCAAATTAACCTTGTAAACTTTTTGGGAAAATATTTGCTGTCCATTTCAATTCGGAAAAGATTAAACAAAAGCATATTAATTATTTCAATTTCTGTAATGTACTTGTAAGATAACAAAAATTACTAATTCCCTTTGTTCTTTTTTTGAAAATAAAATAAATAACTAATTATATGAGCAAAATAAATATAGAAATTGCTAATTCTCAAGTTGCAATGTCTTGTCCATTTTCTACATTATTTTCAGCCATTCATTTTTATCAATGAAAAATATGGCTGACTTAGACATCGGAAGGGGAATGCCGGCCACCACATCGGCACTCCTCTAACCGTTTTTCTTCTCCGATTTCGCAAGATTCAAGAAGTCTGATCCAAGACGAAAAATCACCGCAACACATGTAATATGATTAAGACATGTTTAAATTAGAAAAAAATATTAAAGGGACATAATTTTATTTTATTTTTAGCTTTTTTATAAGAGTTTTTTTCGTAAAAGTTACTATGGTTAATTTTTTTTTTTTAAAAAAACCTTAAACATTTTTAAAAAATGATCTAAACATGCTGATGTGGCTTAAGGGATAATGAAATGGTACGTTTCACTCTTCAATAGTTTCCCCATGGAACACGGGGCATGAGTTAGTTATCAATACATGTTCTTGTTTGCTGCCATTTTCGTCTGGAGCTTGAGAGCTCTGTTTGGTTAATGAAAATACTAGCTAAGCTTCAGATCTTCACCTTATGAGCTTTCTTACTTCTAATTGACTTCCTACGCGGTTCAATTACCAATGAAACAGTGGTGAACTTGAATGCCAATAGAATGCGAGCTCAACACATTTCTTGTGCATGCCTACATGGGTATTGAAGAATTTCTGGACTGACTGAATACTGTTTAGACCTTCTTTGAGTATATGATGCTTCCCGAGGATAAAAAGGTTAAGCTAGTACATGTAATATGAAAGAATAGAGCAGAAAATAATTAACTGTATTATATTCCTTGTGAATTATACAATAGGTGTTTTTATATACAGATTGAATATAATTTTATTAGAAACCTATATAAGAATCAAATGGATCAAATTAATTATGGAATTAATTTATGATATTGTGCATAAATGACTAAAACATTTGGGTATTACCTTCTTCACAGTATTCTTCTGGTATTATGATCCATACTGTAAATAATAAGTGTTAGAGATAAAATATAAAAAATACGATGATCCACATTCTATTAGTTTAAATTTTTAAAATTTGTAGTGATTTAACATAGCTAAAAAATTTAGCACTCAAAAGTTTAAAATTCAATAACTCAACTTAAAAGTAACAATAATTTTAAAGACCCAAACAGAAAGAGTATTAAAGATAAAATATAAAAAAATATAATGATCCACATCTTATCCACTCATTCTTTTAAAATTTCAACAATAAATCATATGTTGTGAGAGGAGGAGTTGAGATCGACGAAATGCTGCTCCGTACCTCTCCCGAATCCACTCTCATGCATTGCCGGTGGTGGCGATGGATGGACGAGTAACGAGGGTTCTGCATTTGTGTGTGGAGAATAACCAGTTTGAATCTCTCAAGCTGTTGGTGCAGTTGCAGAGTGACAATGCAGAGTTCCTCTGCTCAAAAGATAGTGATACTGGCAATACCATCTTGCATTCTCATACCGTCTTGCATTCTGCTACAATAGTATGAGAAGGAGAATCTATATATGTTCCTGTTTTCTGGCCATGTAACAAGAAACAGTTTGCTGTTTTCAACTGTTTGTGAAAAAACAGAAAAAATAAAAGATTGTATTTTTGAATCCTTTTCTTAAGCGAAACAGTCCCAATCATCAAATTCCCCTGCTCTTCTTGGAAACGATTGCCTTAGCAGATTGATATTCTACTCAATAAGTTACCAATACCCTGCCCTCCTATCTACTATAATTATGGCTTTACTGAGATTTTGAGTTTAGCATATGACTATATAAAGTTCTGCTGATATTATATCTTCTTTCTTTGGATTCCTTTCCCTTCTGCTGCTCCATTGTACTAATTCAGGAACTTGTCTTATGCAATTTCCGATTCATAAACTCAATTTAAAATGTGGGACTTTACAAAATCTTTGGTTTGTACTCAAACCAGAAACTTTATTCACCGAAATAGAATGTTTGTTTTTCTTTCCGACCGTACACAAAATTAACTGTGTTCAGAAGCCTATATTATGAATACTTAGCTCCAAACTTGAGATTTGCTTGCCGTCCCTAAAAAGCAAAATAAATAAAAAACCGACTACACGCACTCATGCAGCCTATATTATTCTTATTATTATTATTTTTAAATATGATCTTCTCGCAACTCCCGTCTGACCAAGTCTCATTAATTTATATATATATTCGTTTTATATCAGCTTTGAAATAGACAATGTTCATCAACAACATTAATTGCCAACATCTTTCAGGCCGGCCGGCCTGCTTTAAATAGAATGTAACACTGCTTGTATATTTATATATCCATATATATATATATTAAATAATATTTCTAAGGATGATAAAGATAGAATATTTTTTTGGAAGAGTATTCTTAGGTGGTTCTTGCATTGCTTAACGGATTATGATCATTTTGTGGACAGTGTATATATATAGTCAGTATAATATATCCACTGCTATTCAAAGTTCACATTGCTTTGCTGACACAAACAGAGAAAAAACAATGGAAAGAAAGCCTGGTGAAGATATGATGTAGAAACAAACGATAACTAATAATAATAAATCCGTTAATCAACTCAAATGGGAAATCTGAGAGCTAACGATAGACAATTTCAATTAAATGAGTTAAAGAACGTAACTCATCGTTTTACAGTAATGGAGGAATCAAAAACCAGGCTGCCCCGCGAGGAAGACGAGTCCTTTCTTAAATATCCCCCAAACTAATAAAACGCTTCCGTATTGAATAACGGCTAAGCCACGTCAACAAAAGACGACAAAAACGGTTACTTAAAGTTCAAAGACTAAACAGCCCTTTTACACACACGTAAACTAAATATTAACTAAAGGGCAAACTAGTAACTTCAAAGATAAATTTAAATGTGCAACGGTCAATTAGTTCAGGCCTCTGAGGAATGGTTTCATTCTCCATTCTGAAGAGCTGCTTGCACCGCATCAATCCCTTCATCTCTAAAGGAGCTCGCCTCGAGTGATTCTTGAAGAACCGAAGCTTGATCAGAAGGGGTATAAGGACTGAGATCTGCGACATTGAAAATAGGTGAAATTTTCAATTCCTCAGGCAGGTTGAGGAGATAGGCATTCGGGCCTAATGCTTTTTGGATCCGAAAGGGGCCAAGTTTCTTCAGGCGAAGTTTATTGTAGGTGCCTGAAGGGAATCGTTCCTTCCGAAGATAAATCATAACCAAATCATCCACCTGGTAAGTTTTCTCACGCCGATGTCTATTTGCTGCATTTTTGTATGCTCTGTTTGCAGTTTCAATTGTTGCTTTGATTTGGTTGTGGAACTGAACATAGGAATCAGCAAATGTCGTAGCACCTTTGTGGTACAAACTAGGGATAGAAACCAAATCAACAGTAGAGTTAGGGCTTTTAGTATAGACAATAGTGAAAGGAGTCAAACCAGTGGTTCGGTTAACCATGCTGTTGTAGGCAAATTCAGCCTGAGGAAGGACTGAGTCCCATTGTTTAGGTTTGTCACTGGCCAAGCATCGCAGCATGTTGCCTAGGGTCCTGTTAACAACTTCAGTTTGGCCGTCTGTTTGAGGGTGATAAGCACTGCTGAACTGAAGTTTTGTATCAAACTTTTTCCACAAGATTTTCCAGAAATGGTTAACAAAACGAACATCTCTATCGGATGTGATAGATTTAGGAATGCCATGTAGTTTAACTATGTCTCGGAAGAATAGAGTAGCCACATAACTTGCATCTGAAGCCTTCTTACATGGTAAGAAATGGGCCATTTTCGAAAATCTGTCCACTACCACCAAAATTGAGTCAGTTTTCCTCTGTGTCATAGGCAGTCCTAGGATGAAATCCATAGACAAGTCTTCCCAGATAGTATTGGGGACTGGCAAGGGGGTATATAGTTCTGTATTTTGAGTATGGCCCTTAGCTCGTTGACACACACCACATTGTTGAACAAAATGCATGATTGCAGTTTTCATCTTTGGCCAATAGAACCTACTAGCAACAGCACTAGTGGTTTTGTCTCGTCCCAAATGAGCTGCAAGCCCTCCTGAATGTAGATCCTGTAGGATGAACTCCCTGAGTGATGTCCGAGGTATACACAGTTGGTTTCCTTTAAAGAGGAAACCATCAATGATGTGGAAGTCATCAGTTTTGTTTTTCAAAGTGCACTGTGCCCAAATGGTTGAGAAATCATCATCAGTAGCATAGAGATCCTTCAAATGGTCAAAATCTGTTAAGTTGAATTGAAGAATGGACAGTAGGGAATGTTTTCTGCTTAAAGCATCAGCCACCTTGTTAGATTGGCTAGACTTGTGATGGAAGGAATAGTGAAACTTTTGTAGGAATTCTACCCACCTGGCATGTAAGTCATTCAGCTTTTTCTGTGAATTTAGATACTTAAGAGGGTGATGATCACTGTGTAGGATAAAATCCCTCTGAACCAAATAGTGTTCCCAGTGATGAAAAGCTCGGATGACTGCATATAGCTCCTACTCATAAGTGGTCCACTTCTGCCTGGCTGCACATAACTTCTCACTGAAAAATTCAATAGGCTTGCCCTCTTGTATTAAAACTGTCCCAATTCCAACTTTAGAGGCATCAGTTTCAACTTCAAAGACCCTGTCAAAGTTAGGAAGGGCCAAAACTAGTGCTTGAGTGAGCTTTTGTTTAAGTATGGAAAAACTTTCATCTTGTAGAGGACCCCAATTGAATTCTTCTTTCTTTAAACATTCAGTCAATGGGGCTGCAATGGTACTAAAACCCTTGATAAACCTTTTGTAGAATGTGGCTAGCCCGTGAAAACTCCTAAGCTGAGAGACAGTTTGAGGTGTGACCCAATCAACAATAGCTTTAATCTTCTTAGGATCAGTATGAATGCCATTTTTGCTTACAATGTAGCTAAGAAATAAAAGACTTTCAGTGAAGAATTCACATTTGTGTAGACTTAAGTAGAGTTTGTTATCTTTTAGGACTTGCAAAACCTGTCTGAGTTGATTGAGATGGTCCTCTTTAGCTTGACTGTAGATGAGGATGTCATCGAAGTAAACAACCACAAAGTGTCCAATAAAGGGTTTCAAAATCTGATTCATTAACCTCATAAAGGTGCTAGGTGCATTACACAAGCCAAAGGGCATAACCTGCCATTCATAGAGCCCTTCTCTTGTTTTAAATGCAGTTTTCCATTCATCTCCAGCCCTGATTCGAATATGATGATAGCCACTCTTAAGATCTAATTTAGAGAACACTTTAGATCCCTCTAGCTTGTCCAACATATCCTCTTGCCTAGGTATGGGAAATCTGTACTTTATGGTGATCTCCTGCTATCAACACACATCCGCCAAGTGGAGTCTTTCTTGGGAACCAAGAGGGCAGGTACAGCACAGGAGCTTAGGCTAGGTTTGACTAGTTGCTTGGTGAGCAAGTCATCCACAATTCCTTGTAGAACCTCATGTTCTTTGGGGCTCATTCTGTAGTGGGGTAAGTTGGGTAGGCTGGAGCCAGGGATGAGGTCAATGTTATGTTGTATATCCCTCATTGGTGGTAACTCATTAGGCAATTCAGAAGGGGTCAAGTCACTGAATTCTTGTAGCAAGGGTTTGAGCTGATCTGGAATGTGAGTTACTGGTCCTTGTGCCTCCTTCAATATGAGTCCCACAATTGAATCAGTGGGTTGGAGAAGTTGTTGGAATTGAGGTCCCTCAGTGAGGATGAGAAGTCCTTTTGAGACTGTAGAAGAAGGTGATGGGGTTGGTGGAATACTAGTAGGTAGTAGCACCAGCTTTTTGGAATGCCAGAGGAAGGAGTAAGTGTTGGCTTTGCCATCATGAGTAACTTGTTTGTCAAACTGCCAGGGTCGGCCCAGCAAGAGATGGCAGGCATCCATCTGGACAACATCACAAGTGATGGTGTCGATGTAGTTTTTGCCAATTGAGAAAGTCACTTGACACTGTTCAGTGACTTTAGTGCCAATACCCTTCTTGATCCAACCAATTCGATAAGATGATGGATGTTTGGTTGTTTGTAACTGCAGAGCTTTAACCATAGCCTGTGACACTACATTCTCACTGCTCCCACTATCAATAATGATATCACACACTTTGCCTTTAATTGTGCATCGGGTTTTGAAAATTGATTGTCTCTGATTATGCAAGGGAATTTTGGAGGTAAACATTAAGTTTTGTAAAATGCACAACACAGGTTCTCCACTGTCAGCCACTAATTCCTCAGTGTCTTCTACCAGGTCTTCGCTGGCTTCTTCTTCTTCATAGCTGAATTCATCAACATCCTCATTAAGATGAAGGACTCTTCGTTGGGGACATTCATTGGATTTGTGTCCCTGCTGGTTACATCGAAAGCATTTAAGTGGAAAGGGTCGAGCATAAGGGTTGGTATTTGGAAGGGAGTTGTTTGGTTTAGTAGAATTGATGTTGATGGGTTGTTTTCCTTGAGCTCGGGAGGGGTTGTCAGTGTAAGGCTTGGAAGTGGATGGTATGTGAGTGGTAGGGTTGTTGATTTGTGGGGAGATTGGGGTGGTGGTGGTGTTGAATCTGGGTTTGTCTGAGTATGATTCTGGCTTCCATCTATTTGGTTGTTTGTGGAATAGAGGGGGTCGAGTCAATTGTTTCTCCACTCGAGTGGCCATGTTCACAGCTGCATTTAAATTCCAAATTGGGCTTAGTTCAAGCTTTTCCTGGATTGGGGTTGAGAGGCCATGGATGTATCTAGCAACTTGTTGTCGTTCTGATTCCTACAAGTTGTTCCTGGAGCTGAGTCGATAAAACTCATCTGTATAGGCACTCACGGTTCTCCCTTTCTGTTGGCATCCATGGTACTGTTGGTAAAGGACCTGGGCATAGTCATCAGGCAGAAATCGTGCTTTAAGCAGCTGCTTCATTCGATGCCAAGATCGAACTGGTTCTTTACCTTCCCTACGGCGGTTCATTTGCAACTGTTCCCACCAGACTGAAGCTCCTCTTCGTAGCTTGTAGGCTACTAACTTAACTTGTTGGACCTCAGAGATATTCATGTAATCAAAGAAGTTGTCAACACTATGTATCTAGTCAAGAAAATCCTCAATATGGAGATGGCCATCAAAGCTTGGGAGATCGATTTTAAGTTTAAAATCAGTTGAGTCATGGTTTCGATTATACCTGTATGGCTGCCCAAACTGTGGAGGAATGGTACGACGACGAGGCTCTTCAAACAAGGAAGCTTCAATCTCATCATCGGAGTCAATAATGTCTGGTCCAGGAGCTCTGTTGAGGAAATTTGGTGAGGTTCTGTGGAAAGGTGGGGAGAAGTCTGCTGGATCTGGGGGTTCTGAAGTTGTTTGGAAACGTTGTGAGGTGTGTTGTGGAGTTCGAATATGAGCTGGTAGTGGTCGAGCAAAGTTTCGATCCTTGCTGCCAGTGGGGGAATGAGTTGCCGGAGGTCCTTGAGCTGGGTGCAAAAATGATTGTCGAATCTCAAGCGTAAGGTTATCGATTTTCTGTTCTACACCTCGTATTGCTGTCCAGAGATTCTTCAGATTGGGGTCTTCACCTGGGACACGGCTGCTTCCTTCATCGGAGTTGGCCATAGCAGAAACACGGCGATCTCCGAGCTCTGATACCAATTGATGTAGAAACAAACGATAACTAATAATAATAAATCCGTTAATCAACTCAAATGGGAAATCTGAGAGCTAACGATAGACAATTTCAATTAAATGAGTTAAAGAACGTAACTCATCGTTTTACAGTAATGGAGGAATCAAAAACCAGGCTGCCCCGCGAGGAAGACGAGTCCTTTCTTAAATATCCCCCAAACAAATAAAACGCTGCCGTATTGAATAACGGCTAAGCCACGTCAACAAAAGACGACAAAAACGGTTACTTAATGTTCAAAGACCAAACAGCCCTTTTACACACACGTAAACTAAATATTAACTAAAGGGCAAACTAGTAACTTCAAAGATAAATTTAAATGTGCAACGGTCAATTAGTTCAGGCCTCTGAGGAATGGTATCCTTCTCCATTCTGAAGAGCTGCTTGCACCGCATCAAGATAATTCAGTACTAAAACTTTATGAGGCGTCAATGGAAGGATGTGTTCCCACCTTGAACTCATTGTTTCAAGAGGATGCATTAATCCTCAACAAGATTTCGCTGACCACCTTCGGTGAAACTCCTTTGCACATAGCAGCTTTGCTTGGACACCTCAATTTCACTAGGCAACTTCTTTGTCATAAGCCAAAAGGGCCTAGATTTGCAGCCGGGTTGGACATTCACAAACGGTCACCCCTCCACTTGGCTTCTGCTGAGGGCCACATTGAGATTGTTCGAGCTTTGTTAGAAGAAAATGATGAAACGTGCCTAGTTTCTGATGAAGATGGGAGAATCCCTTTCCATTATGCAACCATAAGAGGGCATTTCGAGGTCACCAAGCAACTTATCAGCTCACGAATCGAGTCCATTTTTCTGCTGCTTGCTGAAGGAGAAACGATTTTACACTTGGCTGTTCAATATAATCATTTGGAGGCTTTGAAATTGTTGGTAGAATCAGTAGGTCATGACAATAACAAGTTCCTCAACTGGAAAGCATTTGACAGCGGCAATACCATTTTGCATTTAGCAGTGATGCTAAAGCAAATCGAGGTTAGTAATTCCTTATATTGATATAGATACTCTTAACATTTTTCACACACACACACACACACACACACACACACATATATATATGGTTAGTCTCAAATGAGGACGACCTGAGCCTCATTCTATATCTTACTTTGTAAGAACATAGAAAAAATGTAATTGCTGTTGTATGCGTTCAGACAGTAAAATACTTGGTCTCAGTACCAGGAGTAAAAGCAGGGGCAGACATTGAACCAGAGTGGGTTGACAGCTTTTGACATGCTACAACACTTCCCAAAGGACTTCAAAAGCCTCAAAATTCAAACCATCTTTATGAATATCATCAATGCTGACAAGAAACAAAAGAACCAATACTACAATCTGAATCTCCCACTGCCAATACCACCAACTGATTTTGTTTATGATCATCAGGAGGAACCAACAAAACCAGAGAAAAGGTGGTGGAAAAATTGGATTGGGTACCTGAAAGACAATGGAGATAATAAGTTGGAAGAATCGCGAGGCTCGATGATGGTGGTAGCTACTGTGATCTCGACAATGGCATTCCAAACTGCAACCAATCCACCAGGTGGCGTTTGGCAGGAAAATGTGAGCACCAAAATGAAGGATTTCAGTTGCTCAGAGTATAATACATGTCTTGCTGGAACAGTAGTATTAGCTCGTAGCATGTCGAATGGAATTTACCATTTGTTCATAACCTTAAACACTATATCTTTCCTTGCATCTCTCAGCATCATTCTTCTTCTTGTCAGTTGATTCCCTCTGAAGAACAAGTTTTGCATGTGGGTTTTGACCATCTCAATGTGTATCAATTTTGACGTTCATGGCGCTTACCTTCTTGATTTCTTTGGCCTTGGTGACACCATTAAACATTGCATATGCCATGTCAGATTTGATAGAGATATGGCTTGGCTTGCTTGGTATCATCTTTATCTTCTACATGGTTCGCTTTGTGTTATGGATTGTGAAGAAGTGGCGCCAAGGTCGCCACAAGTTAATGAAGTTTAAGATGACAATGGATTCCAGGAAGGATAGCAGTCGCTTTTCCTCCCGAGGATCCTCATGTACGGTGACAATGGATATAAACAAGATGAATGGCATGTTAAGATGAACTTTGAAATTGTTTTGAATACATGAATTCCTTTCAATAGCTAAAGCAAACCCGGGTTTTGTTAAAGGATTGATGCTGGCAAGCTATCTTGCTGAAGATGTATAAATTAAGCTTTGTTTTGCATATCTAATTCTTTCTAAGTTTTCAGAATGCGAAAATCATCGCGCCCCATTACATGTCATTCTCTTTTCCTTTTGGTGAGGTAATTTTGTTAGAATTGTGGCATTTTTAGAGAACATGTTTAGTGAAGAATGTAAGCTTAAAGCTTGTTTTGTGTTTATATTTTGGTTTAGTAGCAATGCAAAGTTACTTGGCTAACAAGTGACTAATCAGTTGGTTTGTTTAGTTAAATTGTTATGTAGTTTAGGCTAGAAATGGGTAGTTTTTATAATAATATGAAGACTTTATAATTAGCAATTAGTAATATCATTAACTTAAATAAATAGTCAACAGTACAATAAGCAATGATATATCAAATACATGATCAGTGCAAGCAAATGATGCAACATTAATAACAATACAAAAAAAAAAAAAAAGGATTGGAGTACTTCCTATTATATAACTAACAAACAATAATATTTAAGTCATATATAGTGGCAATGTGCATGATGTATTTGGAATATAAAGATTCATATTATAATCCAACTTTTTGTAGCAACAAGCTAGTAATTTAATAAGCTAAATAAATAGTCAATGACATAACACTTGCAGCAAATGATCAAATTATATGTCAAACAAACAATCAAACTATGGAGATTAATAAAAGTATATAAATGAAATATATATGTGCAATATGCTTTCCATGATGTAGATTGACACCAATATGATTAGCTGCTATCAGCAAGTAGCAATATAATTAACTAAAATAAATAGTCAATAACCTAAGTCAATTAGCATATATATATATATATTGAATTTATATATATGAAACGAACAGTCATATTACGCATGGAGGAGTAATGTACACGAACATTCAGTGACCGATTCAAAATGTCAAATTTGCAAAATCCATGCATGACGTCAAAATATATAGATTTTTTATTTTTTTATATTTGGGTAGGGATTCAAACTCTATATTTTTACTAGAAAAACTAATTGTTTTGACACTAATTAAGGTGTTCCAACAGGGACAAACGTATATAGAGATTGATGCTAAAGTTTATGCTTTTGGAATAAATTTTAATTAATTAACTGCACATACTAATCCTTTTATCAATTGTGGTACATTGACATATTGTATCAAAAGATAAAATTGGCCGTAACCTCTCTAGTGGTATGTAAACTAATTCCTCTCTATCCTAAAGACAAACCGAAGGTGCAAAAGCAAAAAAGTGATACTTATAATCGGCTATGGTTTTTCAACACGTCTGGGAAAACTTTCTCCCTGCGGAACATTGTTTTTTTTTTTAATCCTCTTTTCAAATTCAAGTCACAAAGTGAACAAACCCCTTGTCTACCAAACGAAAATGAAGAAAACATATTACTGCAATTTGAGCTGTAAAAGAGAAGTCATGATAACTTATCTTTAACCCAAGATGCTTTCAAATTTGAAAAACAATTAACAATTAAATGGATTTTTTTTTTCGCCAACTTGTAGGGCCAAATTGTAACCAAGAACCATTCAAGCCTACCATAACCGAAGGAATGAACATGCGGATCAGTGGAGGACCCACATGGAGCCTCAATTTTTTCTGCCACTTAAAAAATTTATTTATTATTTTGTACTTAAAAATACCATGCCCTCCCTCAATTTATCTTCTAACATCTTTTGAACTTTTTTTTCCCCATTTTCAAGTATCTTTTCTACTT
>QANX01000624.1:0-41605 GCA_003254975.1 Ochetophila trinervis | reverse complement strand
AACCAAAATTTGGACCAAAAAAATTGATTTTTTCACCCTTGACACGGATTCTACTCATTACTAGTATTAATGATGAGAAATAACTCTAAACTCGAACGACTATACTCTCTTTGCCTTTTTCTTGGGAATTATAGTCATTTAATTGTGGTATGAATTCCAAACATTTAGAAAGTCCAATATAAGCTAAAGATATTGATACTGTGATTTAGATAAGTTCATATCAAGGGTCCAATTTAGATAATCTTTTAAGTTCATATTCTGAGTTTTTCTTCATGTGTTATGATTTTATAAAGGATTACTAATTTNAAACTAAATGTAAAAACTAATGCATTACTCTTACTAATTTATATTTTTTTCAAAAATTGAAGATCCCAAAACGTAGAATATGTATGCATTAAATGTCATGAGGTGTCAGAAGCTCAAGGGTGTTCCTGACGATCTTTGTTAATCCTATAGGAACTCCCTACGGCTTCGTCATGATTTGAGACAGTCCAATATCTCTCAGCCAATAAAACAAAAACAAAAAGTAAAAAATAAAAATAAAAATAAAGAAATTAAAAATGATATGAGATAGATAATCCATATCCTGGGAATCTGTGATCGGATCACGATGTTTATAGTTTGGATAATAGAAAAGTTTCAGAATGGCAAGTGCTGGGCGGGCCTACCTCTGATAGAGTCCCACGACCAAATCCACTGGAAAGCCCGCTGATATCCTTAAACCATGGACTACCTTAGATCATCGGCTTCTGTTTTTGTTAACACCTAATATCATCGGCTGAGAATTTCTGCAGTAAAATATTTTGTTTCTAAAATGTTATTGAAAATTTTAAAATATAATATTTATTATAAATCAAATATTATATATTATAGATTAAATATTATTTGTTATATAAAATATTATTCATTATAAATTAATATTATTTATTATAGATAAAATATTATACATAATATATCAAATATTATTTGTTATAGACAATATCATTAATTATGAAAAAATATTAACGGTTATAAATTGATATTAAAATATTATTTAAAAATAAAGTTTATGCTATGAAAGTTTTAAAAGTTTTTAGTATAGTTTAACCCTCATTGGCTAAGTCTGGAGTATCCCCTGAAATTCTTTTTTTTTTTTTTTTTTTTAAGCTTTGGAGATAGCCGTAAAAACTGACGCCTTTCCAAATGAGACATTCCAAATTTAATGGAAGAAATTAGAGGTACAAAAAGATATTGAAGGAATTAAGAAATATGAAATAACACCTTCATTTAAGCCTATGGATAATTAATACATATTAGGTTGCTTATTGTTAATGTTTCACAGTTGAAGCTGGCCATCCCAGTTGACATTAAAATATAAGTAAAAGATATATGTCCTTTCGCAGATAGATATACACATAATGCCGAAAGCTCCAAAAACTTAGGGAACACTACAAAATGGATTGGGACTCGCAAGTAAGTTTGGGGGTTGAACATTGTGGTTCTAAGCTGGTGTACTTAGAATTTCAATTCTCAAATTTCATTATCAGATTTGCACCGAGAGAAGATCCATCATTTTGAGATTTTGACTAACTAATGGACCTCACCTAGCAAAAGAATTATTAGACCTCTAAATTAATGTACCTAATATTACTTCTTCAGCAAACAATCTCTCGAATCAAATATATATTTTGCTGGTTCGTCTATTGAAGAATATTATTGGAGGGGTTTTGATTCGAATTCCTGGGGTTTTGAAAATGCATTGATCATATGCTGCCTCAACCACACACTTGATTTAGACACACTCTACCGAAACATGCATTCGATTTGGATTGTAGCCCAAAATTGACACATTTATGCAATTATTCCAAAGCTTGCCTTCTTCACTTCCTGCCAATCTTCATAAACTATTACTATTCTTGCCGACCCCTATGGAACACCAAGCAAATAAAAAATTAATAACAATAATAATTACAAAAATAATAAAAAAGAAATTGTAATAATTCGGCTGATAAATCTACAAAGAAATTGAAGCAATCAAGATATCCTCACTAGCTAGCACATGGCTTTCCCATGGATAAGAGATCTCAACGATTCCTTTCAATTTTCTTTCTGATTTATAGTTGACATGCATTTGGTTCTGATGCTGTTTTTCCACCACGAGCTGAAGATTTAAGGAGGATTAAATATTTCTTTGATGATGATCAAATTCGTATAATTGTAGGGCAGCTGTGGGCTTTAATTTCATATATTCCACAGATCTTGCATTCCAATTGTTCATCATCTTCTCAGAAGGACCCTTTAATAGATAATATCATATCAACCCAACCCCATGTGCATTTCGATGCCGGTATTCAAGGTTATTTCTGTCTTTTCAGATATTGTTTGCATCTTTTTTAGTGAAAGTAAAGAAAGGAAGATCAAATCATGATTTGATAATTAAGTGGTAGTCTTAGAATGTTTTTATTTAAAGTAATTATATCCTAAAATGGTTTTTTAGAAAATTACTTACTTTAGAATTTTTTTTTTACAAAAAAAAATACCTTTATTTTCTTTAAATACTTTCAAATTAACAAAAGAAGAATAAAATTTGAGATCCAAAAAGCCAAGAATACCCTCAGAGCAGACCGACATATTATATAGTTCATTACGAAATGCAACATGTACATGTGGGTTTGAATTTCATTGTCTTTAACCTCCACCAGAAAACATTAGCTGAAATTTGACGGAACCGTTTCTTTTCTTAATTCTTTATGAATCAATTAAATTCTAAGCACTAATTTGACTTAGACGTGTCCATATTTTTGTCAATCCAAGAGATTCCTTCCATTGTTTTCTATTTTCCATCTTATTGGGATTAAACATAATCTGAATTATGCAAGATCTATTATGAACCTGTTTTCGACAAAAGAGCATGCAGTGCAATGGGATCGACATTATGAGAATAAAAAGAATTAAATAACTAACACAGAATTAATTAATTATTAGAAAAGATTAAAAAAGATATGTACGATGTATAAATTTTTTATTTTAAATATATAATTAGAGGAACTGAATAGCTAAAGCGAACAATTAGATAAACAAAACCATAGTATAAGATTAAGACAGAAATTACTGTAATGATAAACAGCAAAAACTTACAAAATTTCACCGTTTGTGACACAGGTTAATTAGAGTTTTTTGTTTTGTAAATAAGTGGATTAAAGTAAAGCTTATTCTTAATCTTTTTATTGTTTCTTTTTTCTTTTTTTTGTTACAGACATGGTTACTTAGTCCAATTAGACTGGACGACCAATCGGGTGGTAGTGTATATCTTCTAGGAAAGCGGTACTTGGTATAGTCCCAGTGGCAGTGTTGTAGTTTGGTCCAAACTTGATGGGTTTATGATGAAATGAAACAAATAAAAGGCAGTGCTCAGCCCTGCAATCTCGACACCAAGCCTCTTCCTTTCTTTCCTCTCTCTCTCTCTCTTTCTCGCTTTCTCTCAGAATAGCAAAGATGCACAAGCTCACTATGCTGTTGGTGCTACTGTGCGCCACCTGCAACATAGCCTTGTCTCTCACAGACGGTAAGCTCCATCGATCTCACACAACATTTAATGCATTCATTTCAATTCCATAAGCCTTTCGATTAATCTCTTCAACATGCATACATATATATATATATATAGGCGTTTTACCATTAACGCCTCTCATATCCAAGGCGTGCTAATTACATGTCAAGAACGTGCACGTATTTTATAGGAAAACTATATATACATATGCTAGCTATATCAGTGTTTTCCTTGATGCTCTATCGCCTTTCAGTTATAGACATTATATTATCAGTCATATCAAGCTTCTAAATTTTGATTAGTAAGTTTTTAGTTTACATGAATACTGTCTAATTTCTTTTACTATATTTCTTAAACATCTGGAGCATTTTAGCGAACCGAAAAGAAAAACTATTTTCTGATTTCAAAACTAACTATACAGTTGGTTTTCAAAACCAAGTTAAAAACAGTCTTTTAGTTGCTGGCCGATGGAACATAAAGCTTAGAGATACAAATAAAGCAAGCCTATTTTCTCCTATCTATGCCTGTTGCTAACTAGCTAGCTGAAAATTAATCCCCATAAAATTTGTATTTGCTCTACTACTCCAAGCTAGCTCAGAAAATTGTTTTCCAGCAGAAACTGTCTTTTTTTTTCTTTTCTTTTTTTTTGCGTACGGAGAAAATTAAGGTTGTTGGGTCCCACTTTACAGAACATAAATTCAGCTCTTCTTATTTACATTTAGCTTTGAGAACCTCATTTTATTTATTGTGTTCGGTTGTTTTCAATTCTCTCACATTTCTCTTCAGGACTTTGAATTCCACTGTCCCTTCGCTTACTAAATATATAAAACTGTACTTGACCACTGTTCCCGGCAAATTACTATTTTCCAAAATGATTGATTTTGTTATTCATTTCAATTTCAAAAGTACTCTTCAGTTACTAATATAATTGATTTCTATCTTCTAGCAAAAAAAAATAAAATTGATTTCTACCATATTTGATAGTAATTAATTTTGAAATTAGGTAGTTATGCAATCGTAATATATTTAGAGTGGTAAAGATAGTTTCCAGGTCATTAGTTTTGGATAACATATCCATGCATGCTAGGAAAAGTTTATATTATTTTTTTGGTAAGGAAAAAGTTTAGATTTATATGTACGTCATGCAGATCTTTTTAGCACATGAAAACCTAGTCGGTTTGAGCTGTACATGCTTGGCAGCATTATTTCTATGATTTTTTCAGATTTTTTTTTCCTTAATTTTTATTTATTTCTTTAGTAACCGGTGCACTCTTTCTTTTTCACAAATTTTTAATAAAATCAAGGCCAATCGTGTCAGTTTTTTTTTTTATATTTCTCTTGGGATTTGCGCCGCTTCATGTTATAACTTATACAATATACATTTATTTTTTCAGACGATATATATATACACATTCTTTACCAAAAAAAAAAGATATATATATACACATTCAGCAAAAATATAAATATATTATATAATTTTGGATTAATTGTATACTATTATCTTCTAATCTTAGGATATTACAATTAAGTTATTAGTTTTAAAGCCCATTACATCTTTTTTTTAGTATACATTATGCCTAACTTATAAACTTTATAGTTTTGATTAATTTTAACTTTTTAAAGTAATTATAAGTACGAATTGCAACTTTTAAAAACTAAATTGGATATTTTATACCTTATTGAGTTATGCGAGTTAGTGGAGCATCTTAAACATAATTTTTTTGTTATTTGCTATTAAGGAATTGAAAGATAATTGAATAATCGTGTATCAAATCAAATATAAAAAGCTTAATACAGTTTATATTAAAACCAAAAACACCTGTAAAATTAAAAAGTAAGAAAGTGCAAATAAATTTATAATTTTTTGTCATCAAATTTTTAAAGAATTACAAAACTCTTATTTTGAATCCAAGAGTCAATATCGTACTCGCAGCATATATTATTGTAATCAAAAGTGGCATTTATGGTCCCGTATATGGTTGTTGGGTAGCAATTGATGCAGGAATGGGATTTAATTAAAAGCTTTTCCTCGCAGGAGAATCATAGCCAGCCCTACAAACTGTAGACTGAATCAGTGACCCAGTTTCTGATGAGTATTGGATATATATATATACACATGTTTCATAAAGATTGGGACCCATGTGTTGGATCTTCCATGGCCATCCATGTGGACCAAACAATTTATATATCAAAACCTGATCATGTTCAGAACACGTACAATGCCCATCCATGAATGAAGTAAAATTATTAAATGACAACGATGCAATATATTTTGTCACTTAACTCAACTTAGGAAACATTTTATGAAAGCCCATGTTATTGACAAAAAAAAAAAGCTCTATAAAACCACTACATAACTCCACCACGTGATCTCTGAGTCTTAAAAATGCTTCTCATCATCTATCACATGGTAGGGTTGGAAATTGGAAACCATCATGTGCTGATGACAACACCGTCATAATAATACTTTTTTTTTTTTGAAATCTACATTTTTTATTGGTTTCGACATTTATTATTATTATTATTATTATTTATTTAAAAGGGTTAATTAATTAATTTCAGGTTTATTACCAAATGGGAACTTTGAGTCCGGTCCAAAACCATCAGAGATGAAAGGCACATTGGTAAAGAGCTCCAATGCGATTCCAAACTGGGCAATCTCAGGCTACGTGGAGTACATAAAAGCGGGTCATAAACAAGGTGACATGTTATTAATAGTCCCAGAAGGTGCATTCGCGGTTAGGCTAGGCAATGAGGCATCAATCAAGCAGAAGGTTAAGGTTATCAAGGGCAGGTTTTACTCTATCACGTTTAGTGCTGCTCGTACCTGTGCCCAAGAGGAGCGGCTAAACATATCCATATCCCGCAAATCCAAACCAAACAGTGACTGGGAAATCCTGCCCATCCAAACAATGTACAGCAGCAACGGATGGGATTCGTACTCACGGGGTTTTGTAGCGGATGATTGGGATGTTGAAATTCTGATCCATAACCCGGGTGTGGAGGAAGATCCGGCTTGTGGCCCACTTATTGATTCGGTTGCTTTGAAGCTTTTGTTCCCTCCTAAACGTACTGGAGGTATACATATACTTTTAATTATTTCAACTTAATTAAGTGCCCCCTGTGTGTATATATATATATATATATATATCTTTTTAGTTTTTGTAATAGTAATAGTAATATATGTTTGTTTGTTTTGTATTAATTTCAGGTAACTTGTTGAAAAATGGTAACTTTGAAGAAGGCCCATATGTGTTGCCCAACACTTCATGGGGTGTTCTGATCCCACCCCACATTCAGGATGTTCACAGTCCATTACCAGGATGGATAATCGAATCCCTCAAGGCCGTCAAGTACATAGATTCCGACCACTTCACTGTCCCAGAGGGAAAACGGGGTATCGAACTTATTGCAGGAAAAGAGAGTGCCATAGCACAGGTGGTGTACACAGAGCCTGGCTGGGTATACGACCTGTCGTTTTATGTAGGAGATGCTAAAAATTACTGCGAGGGTTCGTTGGTTGTAGAAGCATTTGCTGGGAGGCAGAGTGCTAAAGTTCCTTATGAATCCAAAGGCAAAGGAGGTTCCAAGCGTGCCACGCTTCGGTTCAAGGCCGTGTCTAGCCGCACGAGAGTGATGTTCTACAGCTCGGTTTATACCATGACAAATGATCATTCTGGTTCACTTTGTGGACCTGTCATCGATGATGTTAAGTTGCTCGTCTCTCGCAAGAGGCCAGGGCATGCTTAAACGCCATTTGCTTATCATAATCCATCCCTTAATTAATGTGTGACAAAATTAAATCGATGTGCATGCTTGTTCCATTTAGCTTACTACTATACTCATATAGATTTCTTGTACTAGAAGCCACATATGGTTAATTAATTAATGCCAGCTTTTTACAATATACCACCGTTTGTGTATTAATTATTCTATGCGATCAAGTGGAATGAGGTTCTTAGAAATGGCTTCTTCAATTCTACTATATTGCAATGGTATTATATGGTATTTGATTTGGAATAAATGAATTATAGTAAATTGACCGATTAGCTTAAAACAGAACAGCCGATTTTATAAAAAAAGTTCGAATTGAACAGCAATTATGAAAAAAATTCACTATACTAAGCTCCATATATATCGCGCACAAAGAGTTTAACTATGCTCAATTTCCAACCATATAAAGACAAAACAAAATGCTCATTACTCTTCATTAAAATTCACTTGCATAGTTGGTAAAAGGGTTTTTATGTAGATGATTTGGAAATTGAAAATTTGAATATTACAAATTCATAATACGTATCTAATCCCAATGGAAATGCTTTTTCCCTGCATCCTACATTCTCTGTAATTGCGATATGTGAAGGTGGCAAGTTAGATTGTGTGTTTTCTTAGAATGATAAACAATGATATCGATGCTAACACCTATTTCAAAAAAAATAAAAAATAAAAAATAGTCTTTATTTAAAATTACAACAATGCCCAATTACATATCACAATCGATCAAAATAAGCAAGGGGTATGAGATGTTGAAAATACTAGAAGGGTAAGAAATAGCACGCCTCTTACCATGTTTTATCATTTTTCTTGAGAAAGAGTTACTGCTGAGTGGAGTTCTCTTTATATTTGTGATGCAAGGAGACTTGGACCTTCACTTTATGATGAAACGTTGCCGTTTCATTTTTGTTCACACGTTTAAGTTTATTGCTTTTCCTTAAGACTCCTCTGCCTCCTGGAGTTGAAGGAGATTTGAATATTGTATGAGACTTCGTTTGAGCTAGAAAGCTTATTTTCTTAATGAAATTGCTTGAGATTGTTCTTGGGAATCTTACCCAGAACCTTTTGCAAGCTTGATTCATTGTTGGGTTTTTCTTATATAGTTTCCTACATCAATTTGTCACCACCATTCTATCATAAATGAGATACCATAATATACATAGCAATTGAAACATATTGAAATTACATTTCCTCACTCAATTGACTACATCGGGAACCAGCTTTCGAGACTTAAAAATAGACCATTTCAGGCGCCGGTAGTATGCTGCTTGGAGAAGTGCGAGTGATAGCACAAAAATCCACTTAAAACCCATCTGCCATATTTCCAAAGCAAAAACACTATACGGTGTTAATAATTACTAATGTTATATTGTTTTTTAGTTGTTAAATTTGCTACAAATTCTCTTTTGGCAGAAAACATGTATTATCACCTCAAAGAAGCTGTTGCCCAATCCATTTTTTCATCGAGCATGATATATTAATAATATAGCTTGTGATGAGATTTGGCCAAATAGATTATACGTACTGATATATTATTGATGAGATTTGAACAAATAAATTATTAAGATCTTATTGATGAAATTTGAACAAATATTTTTATTTTTATTTCATGAAAACCTATAATATATTATGTGCTAATTATAATAATTTTATTCTTATTAATAACTATTTTTATTAAATAATGCTAAAAATATCATTTAGCATCTCACCATATTTATCAAAAATATACATACTACTATTTAATTTATTTATTTCATTACTTTTTCATACCTAAATTATATTAAATTCCCATGCTAATCTTTCTCCCCATTCATGCAAAAGCTCCATTGGAGATATAGCAAAGCTGCAAAGGACCGTTACAATTCAAAATGAAAGAGAAAATATAAAATATTTAATGCTAAAAAAATAATAGCAAGTCCAGTCAGAGAGCATACCGCGTGGCGCCTTATAAACCGCTCTCATTAATTTCCCCTCCAATTACTTATAATCTACGCATATTGCGCACGGTGCACATTAGTGACCCCCGAGCCATCTAATATAAAATGCATCAGTCACTGTAAACCACATTATCGTACGCCCAAAGCGCAGATTAGCAAATGCATCCCCGTTTCCAGCTACCCATTTAAGGCGCGAACCGCAGTGACAGTTTAAGCTTTCGTCTCTGTGATGCGGTTTTCGCTTTGTCTCACTACGAATCTGCAGGGTCCAAATCCATTAATGGCTTTTGGGTCAGGCTCTCTGATGTGGTTCCGTAAGGGACTCAGGATCCACGACAACCCGGCTCTCGAGTTTGCGTCCAAGGGCTCCGATTTTCTGTACCCCGTCTTCGTTATCGATCCGCACTACATGAAGCCCGACCCGAATGCTTTTTCACCCGGGTCGCAGCTGGCGGGGCTGAACCGGATAAGGTTCTTGCTGGAGAGCCTGGTGGATTTGGATTCGAACCTGAAGAAGCTCGGGTCCAGATTGTTGGTTCTTAAGGGCGAACCAGGCGAGGTCATTATTCGTTGCTTGGAGCTGGTAACTCTCTCTCTCTCTCTCTTCCTCTTATCTGTTTCTCTCACACAAATTCCGTTTTCAATATTGTTTGCTTTTGGGCATGTAAACGTTGCAGTGGAATGTGAAAAGGCTTTGCTTTGAATATGATACGGAACCATATTACCAGGCTATGGACGTTAGAGTTAAGGTAATTTCATTATAAACATTTAGTAAGGTTCTATTTCTGCTGAAAAAAGAATTACTGATAGTGATTATGGAAAACTCTGATTTTTGCCGATTTAATAAATTTCATATTCCTCTCCCCCCCCCCTACAGTTAGAACTGTAATAGAATGAGAGAACTAGATGATTTTGTTAATTTGTTTGATAGGAATATGCATCAACAGCTGGAATTGAGGTATTCTCTCCTGTGAGTCATACCCTTTTCAATCCTGCAGATATCATACAAAAGGTATGTCAAAAACTTTCAGGGTTGTGGTAGTGAGGAGTTTGAATGTTCCCACAACACACTCTCTATCAAGACCCACCTTCAGAAATCTGAAGAAATAAACTTGGGACTTAAATTTTTTTATTTTTATTTTTGGGGTCTATATTTCTCTGTTTTCTTCCTCACTGATAACATGGATATTTTGACAACATGTCCAATGACTGTCTGAAAAGAATGGAGGAAAGCCGCCGGTGACTTATCAATCGTTTCTGAAGCTGGCTGGACAACCTTCATGGGCTTCCTTCCCACTTTCAATCACACTTCCTTCCCTTCCCCCTATTGGGGATTTTAGAAACTGTAAGATTTCTGAAGTTCCTACAGTGACAGAACTTGGCTATGAAGACACTGGACAGGTTTCATTCTAAGAATAACAGAGCTCAATCCCACTTTTTCTTCCTTAAGGATTTTTTTTTTTTAAATAAAAATAAAAATCTATATGCAGGATGAATTGATTCCTTTCAGAGGGGGTGAATCCGAAGCTTTGAAGAGGTTGAGAGACTCAATAAGTGACAAGGTGAGATTTAGACATTTACAGCTCTTTGTTCCTCTTGTTAAACATTTACTTTGTTTTGTTGTATCCTTAATTACCCATAAACTTCCTTTCAATGGCTTTCACCTGATTACATGATTATTGCATTATAGAAATTTTCTCTTCCAAATGGCATGAGGGAGTGGAAGTGTAACTGTCTTCTTTTCTTTGTGCAGCAATGGGTGGCAAATTTTGAGAAACCTAAGGGCGATCCATCTGCATTTCTAAAGCCAGCAACAACTGTTTTATCACCTTATTTGAAAGTGAGTAATGGGAAACGAGAAGAAAGAATTAATATTGTTATTAAGTTGTCCTATATTGTGCATTACTGATCTTTGTTGTCCCTGTCCCATATTACTTACATTTCTGGAAATTTGTTTTGGCAGTTTGGATGTCTCTCTTCTAGGTACTTCTACCAATGCCTTCAAGATATATACAAGAATGTCAAGAAGCACACGTCACCTCCGGTTTCCCTTGTTGGACAGGTCAGGCTACCTCTATGAATCATTGTGTACAAAATGTGTTATTATTCCAGCAGGCCATAAACAAATTTTATTGCTCTGTAGCTGTTATGGCGAGACTTCTTCTACACCGTGGCTTTTGGAACTCCTAATTTTGATCAGATGAAGGATAGTAGAATATGCAAGCAGGTAACAACAATTTTATGCACGATATTTCGTATTGCAGATTTTTAGTTTTTTTCTCTTGGTGAAACTCATGTAAAGTGTTCCTTGACTGGAAAAGTATCAGTGCCGAATATGAAAGAAAATTATGTTTTACAAAAATTCATATGATTTGCTTATCTATTAGATTTTATGTCTGTCATGGATATTGGTCATAGCTACTACTATTATTGTAGATACCTTGGAACAATAATGAAGACTTATTGGCAGCTTGGAGGGAGGCCAGGACTGGCTACCCTTGGATTGATGCTATCATGGTGCAGGTGTGTCTATGGCATCCTTTTGTAAATTAGAATTTTTTTTTCTATTTTGCTGCTACTTGTAAAAGGTAAAATTGTGGGTTCAAAGTTGAAACTATTTCCATTCTAGTAGTGGAGCTAAAACGTATGCATATTTACTGTTGCAGCTTCACAAGTGGGGTTGGATGCACCACTTAGCAAGGCATTGTGTAGCATGTTTTCTTACCCGAGGAGATCTGGTATACCAAATAACTTCTTTTAGAATTATAGCCGTCCTCTCTGTCCTTCCCTTGACATCAATTTTTCTCTTTCTATTAGTTTGTTCATTGGGAGAAAGGCCGTGATGTTTTTGGGAGACTACTGATTGATTCAGATTGGGCAATTAACAATGGAAACTGGCTATGGCTATCTTGCTCATCGTTTTTCTACCAGGTAAGAAGTAGGACTTATATTTACTTATTATATTGAAGGATGGCAAAGATAGTGGTTCACTGCTTCTCGACAATGGTGCTATTCTATTTTTACATTTAACTATTCCTTACTGATCAGTATAATCGTATATACTCTCCAATCTCTTTTGGTAAGAAGTACGACCCCAATGGTGAATATATTAGGCATTTTCTCCCTATATTGAAAGGTATGCTGATTGCTGAACTTCCTTCCTCTTTTTATTGTTCATTTTGTTGACTGTATTTCCCTTTTAGTAATGCAAGGCGAAATGTGACTGACTAGATATGCCAAAGGAGTACATTTATGAGCCGTGGACAGCTCCGCTAAGCATTCAAACTAAAGCAAAGTGCATTGTTGGAAAAGATTATCCACTGCCAGGTCAGATGTCAAAATTTATAGCCAGTCGATTATTTGACTATGCTATAGTTAAGGCTCAAATGATAATTTATCTCCAGCTGGGTTTGAACTATGGATAATCCACTTTCTGGTGTCTGCTATGCTTATCCTTTAAAAGAACGTGTAAAGCAAATCTTTTTTCTGTTATGCTGGGAATTAACCAATGACTTTAGTTAAAGTTAACCATTGAGTACTGGACTTGATTACCAACTTTGTGAATAAAATTATTTGCACTGGTTTTCAGTGGTTTTGCATGATTCTGCTAGCAAAGAATGCAAGAGGCGAATGGGAGAGGCATATGCGTTGAACCAGAAGTTGAATGGCTTGGTAAGTGAACAAGACTTGCATAGCCTGAGGAGAAAATTGGATGAAGATCAGAGTCATGATGAAACAAAAGCAAAAAGGCAAAGACAATAGCTTATTCGCTAATTGGAAAAATTAGCGGCTGATTTGCACTATCAGAATTGTACAACATCGATTAAATGGTGTGGATGGAAGGCTGATGATGATCAGCATCTCACTTCCAATTTTATAAGAGGCGCAAGCTGCTAAATTGGACATTTTTTTGGTGATGACTCTTCAATTAGCTTAGTTTCATTAATTTTCCCGTGTTATTTCTGTTAAAATGTGTTTTTATGTAAAACATTTAGCAATTAAAATGTGTTTTCGTGGTGACGACTCTTCAATTGCTTTTCTTCTGTTTTCCCTCTACCTTTGAAAATTTCAAAATGTGTTTAAAATATTATTGAACTTTAAGAATAATGATCAAAAGGAGGGTTTTACTTCCAATCGAATGCAAAATAATTTTTGTTCTATAAAAAGTAAAATAAAATTATTATTCGGATTTAATGATGAAAAAATCGATATTGACAGAAATGGTTAAAATTACATAAATATTGACAAAATATCGATATCAATAAAAATTAAAAAAAATAACAACAGAAATTTATAAAAAGAATATGCAAATTTTTAATGAAAATTCATTATATGTTTATCTATTAAATATTTTATCAATTTAACTTTAAAAGTTAAAATGATATTGAGTGGAAATCATATTTTTTATAATAAAGAGACTTGTAACACTAGTTGAAAGTAACAAAAATATTATTATTAAATGATAAATTATTCATTTGTTAACATAATAACATAATATAATTGATAGTGGTTAAACCTTTTACTCTCATATTGAAAAAAAATATTGAACAAAAATACATATTCTTGATAGTTTTGCATATAACTATTAATATGTCAACCATATTAATCTAATTTTATATGTAATTGTTAGTATTGCTACTATTATGTTCTACACCAAAAATTTGTATTTTTTTTCTACACAATACCTCTTGAATAACAAAACTAACTCATGTTATACTATTAATTTACTATTACATAATAATGATAAAACAATTGAAAAAAAAAATAAATAAATAAATATAAAAGTAATACAACAGGAAGATTCCAATTTGATAACAAAAAAAAAAATTAAAAATATATATATTCATGCTATATCTGTACAAAATATTTAAAACTACGTCATTTTAAAATTTTATAATAATAAAAATATTATAATTTTATATTTTAAAAAGTCCATAATATTTTTAGTTTCTATACCAAAAGTAGTAGTAAATGAAAAAGAAGATGAACGAAGACGAAGTCAAATTTTCCCACATTTACGTACATATCTCTAAATAAGAAATAACTTAGACAAATCATTAGAGAAAATGTGCGAGAGTATATGAATATTGAATTAGTATAGACTAAAAACAAAAAGAAATTAAATCTAGAGATAATCAAAATCTAGACCAGAAAACAAACATCATTTAGCAACAAAATTGTAAAGAAAAGAAGTAGAAGACTACATATCTATCAAGAATGCATGTGTCACTATTTGCTTATATAAAATTATATTTATTCTTTTCATGATTCACTTGTCTATATCTAAGTTATATATTAATATGTTAACTAATAAAATAAAAACACATGTATATAAATTTATAAAATATATTGGTAAACTAGATGATTCATTTAACATTATTTATTTTTATTTAAGCACTAGTGAATTATATTTAATTTTTTTCTTTTTAATTAAAAATGTTATGCTTTTGAATAATCATATAAATTTAATTATTTTGATTAAAATATTAAATACAAATAGTCCACTATTGTACAATGATATGTGGTAGTGTTATACAAATTTTAATATAATCTTACACTAAATTCATGATGGATTAAATATAATGCAATCTAGCACAATCTAATACAATACATATTAATCTATACAATCATGCTACCAAACGAGACTATGAATATAAGAATTTTTCTCATTCTCACAAACCCAAATATATCCCAAGCATTGAATTGCATGCTTTTCTTCCTTTTTCCATCTTCATGTATTTGAAATATTGTTCAACTTTAATAATGATTATTATTTAACGAGATTAAACTAGATTGTATTAAAATATTTTATTTATAATCTAATTTAATTAGATAAAATTTAAAAGTTTAATCCAATATAAACTAATTCAATGCAACAAACAAGTTCAAAGATTATTATACTTTCAATCCAATAAAATGTCTTTTCTTCTAAAAATAAAATAAAATTATTACTCAAAGTTCCACATGAAAGCCCAATCCCACCATAAATTGGTCCAAAATCCAAATGATAGTTTCTTTTGCCGTTTCATATTTATCAAAAAAAAGAAAAAAAAAAGTCTAGAGGAAATTATAGCTGGAAATGGAAAGTCCATAAACGAAACGGTGAGTCGTAGTAAGGTTTGACTCCTCCAATAGATAGTAGGCACAAGCGCAACCATCCACACGTGTCAAGTAAGACCCTCTGCTGCCGTTGTCGTACATCAAGACGATTAGCCATAATCTGGATCTGCGTGTGAGATCGAACCCTCAAGTTCAACGTCCTCATTTCTAAAAAGATTGTGTGAAATTAGCAATTCAAAGACGCAGTCACACAGCCACAGTAGAAAGCAAAACAAAAAAGAAAAGAAAAGAAAAAGAAAATCCCACCGGGCTTGGCTTGTTGGCTTAGGGCTGCCGAGCATTTTGTATAACAGGGCGTGACCTGAGAACATAAAATCCTCTCCCTCCCAACACCATTACACACAAAAGCCATGTGGCGGAGACTTCTCTCTTCCTCCCACCTCAAAACCCTAGCCCGACTCACCGCTCCGCCTCCCTGCCGATCCGCTTCAGGACCTGCCCGATTGCTCTACCCAGCACCCGATTCTGCTTCTCACTTTTTCCGTAACTTCACCACCTCCGATTCTGGTACTCTACCATACTTTCACCTCACATCTTCTGCAAATGTATGCGTAGTATAATCGCTACATGTTTATATATATATATATATTTTATATTTTTTTGAATTGCAAGTTTTTGTATAAGAATATATACGTGTGGCTTTTAATTATGTTTGGGGGATTTGTGAGGTTCTTGTAGGGAATACTGCTGTGAAGAAGAAGGTTGAGGATGTAATCCCCATCGCCACCGGCCACGAGCGAGAGGAGCTCGAGGCTGCACTTGAGGTGACAACTCATTTTGCTTTTTTTTTCCCCTTTAATTTTAATTTCTTCATTCCCATTTTTGTTTGGTCCATTGGAAAATGGAACAGAAAAAGTTACGTTTATTACCTTTGGCCCATCAAAATAATGTATATCCAAATCCAAGTCTAGCTGGTTTGTACATTATACGTTTTTTTCTTTCTTTTTTTTTTTTTCATTTCCCACTATCCTCTCAATGTCCAAATGTTTAGGTATTGTTCTTTTCTCTGGTTTTTGGGGTTAGATGCACGCACTCCTAGTTTAAAATATGGTTTCTATTTTTTTTTTATAATTTTATATTTATTTTTTCGTCCTTTTTTTATATTGACAGGGAAGAGATATATTGGAAATAGATCATCCTGTTGGTCCTTTTGGCACCAAGGTAAGTGATCTGTAATTTATATCAATCTGATTATGCAAGACGTTGGGTGTGGTTTTGTCAATTTTATGTTTGATTATCAATGGGATATTGATTTCACTAATGAAGTTTTGTTAGGATTTAAGATCTTGTTGAGGGTTATGTAGATTGTAATATGTAAGTTATTAGTTATTTTTGCAAAAGTGAATTTTCTCGTATATTCTTAATGTATCAGTACTGCCACTAGTACTAAAATATTACTTGAAATGTAAAACGTTTGTAATATTGTATGGGCTGTTCGATTTCATATCGAAATCAAGATACTGTTACATTACAACGGCATTGGACACCAGTGGTGGTTTAATTTTAATGTACATGTATCATTTAAATGTTGTTAATTTGTTAGTATATCCATCGTCTATGGTTAGTGATCAATGCTTATGCTGATGTTTGCAATGTATAAGTGTTTAATGCTTAAGCTTAATGTCTCTGTTTCCACGAATTAATTAAAATCTCTACATTGTTTTAAACTCTTGTTGAGCAAATGAAATGAAAATCCTACGCCTTTTACGATTTTCTTTTTGGTATATCATTATCTATCATGTATTTATTTTAACATCACGTTTATGCTGTGAAATATACATAAATACTGTGTTGAAGTTAATATATTTATTCAGATAAGGACCATAGAGGTGCAACTTTTCTAAGTGTCCAGCTATGCAGGTCTGGGTTTACACTGTTCCTTTAGTGCCTGGTTCTTCCTTGGTTATATATGATAGAAAATTTCTGATGTTTAGGTTTTGCTGCTTAAGTTTGAGCAATTTGAGTGTTAAATTTTGAGCTCGACTTGAGCTTTTTACAAAAAAGATAAAGCTATTGGACATGGACTACGTAGGAAAGCATATACATATATATATATATGTATGTATGCATACACAAATAGTTTGTTCTTCTTTTAGGTAGAGAAAGTACAATTGGGGCTTGCATAATCACTTGTCATGCTTATGCACCATAAGCAGTACCATGTAATCTTTTACTACATGAGTTCTGCTGTAGTCCAACATAGAATTATGTTGGTGCATTCTGCATTTTAGACTTTTTTGCATTCATTATTCTTAATATGATTGTTATAAATGAGGGGGGCAACACCTTAATAGGCAATAGAAATAAGAATTGTTCTTCAAAATTGGTTGCATACTCATTTTAGATGGAGCTACAAGTACTTAATTGTTCCATATATGTTGATACTTATCCCTTTAGTCTTATAAGACTTTCAGTATTAGTATGATAAAACTAAGAGTAGTATCTAATTTCTATTAGTTTGATTTTTGATTTTTTTTAAGGTTGTGACTTGTGAACTAAGTCTGACTGTCACTTGATTGTAATTTTTCCATATGTGGCCCTTGTTCTTTCTTTATAATTTTTTATATGCTGGTTGAGAATAAGGCTTTGTATGCTATTGGTTCTTACCTTATTATGTGACGATTCTGGTGTCAGAATTTTTCATGTGTATTATTTGTTTTGTTAGTATTAATGGAAATCGTATTATTTTCTTTTGGCTCTAGGAAGCTCCTGCAGTTATCAAGTCCTATTACGACAAGAGAATAGTTGGATGCCCTGGTGGTGAAGGCGGTGGGTTATTTTTCATTTATTTCTTCCTTGTGACAAGAGAATAGTTGGATGCACTGTTTTTTTCAAAAGATTATTTCATATTGTTTCACATATCTCTTCTTGATATGAGTAGTTTGTCTTTGAATTTCAGATGATGAGCATGATGTTGTCTGGTTTTGGCTGGAGAAAGGCAAGCCACATGAATGCCCAGTCTGCTCACAATATTTTGTGGTAAGTGGGGATTCAAATTTAAGGTGATGGTTTACAGCCTGTCCCTGATCTGGAGACACTGGAGGTGGAACCCAGATCAATATATAGAGTTTTATGTTTATATGTGGATATGATCCAATTGGATTTGCTTCTATTGCTGGCTGAGCTCCACAGTTCCATCATGAGTATGATAAGTTGATGTAATCATGCAAAAGATTTTTGTTAAGTTACTGTCAGTTCCAAAAATTTAAGCTCCACAGTTCCATCATGAGTATAATATGTCAAGCTTTATGCATGTAGAGCAATATCAAAAATGGGTCATCAAGATTTGAGGACAAGACTAACCACACAATTAGAGTCTATTGTCATATTGAATTTACCAACAAGTTCATAATTGTAAGCTAATAGGAAGTGAATAATATATATAATTATCAAGCCAGAGCAACACGCACATAGTGTCATTCACCAAAAAAAATACACATAATTTCTGTTTTATTGCTTCAATATAACATGCTAGGCATGACATGATCAATCAGTTTGCACTGTATGACCTAGGACCTAGGTTACTCAATACAAAATAAGTGGTAACTAGCAAATATATAAATACACTACATTTTTTTTTGGATAATATTTAATACAAGTACTTTGTATAGTTGACATTTTTGGGGTCTGTAATATGTTTATATACATATAGTATGCATGTTTATGTGTATGTATGTGTGTCTCTCTCTCTCTCTCATATATATATATATATATATATATATATTCTCAAGTCAATACTTGAAGGGTCTTGGTGTGAAATTTCATATGAATATAATTTATATGCAAATTTGATGCATTTTGAGGATCTGCTGAAGGAAAGGTGGACAAAAAAAAAAACCTTTGTAGAAAGGAATATTCAAAATTGTGCACTCTTAATTGTTGGATAATATGATACTTATCTCTGGCTCAATTATATAGTCTAACCTGAGTAGTTTTAAGAAGTAAAATAGCCGACCACATTTTTTTTCCTCTTAAAAAATAAGGCTTAGTTCGAGAGTTGAGTAAATTGAAGTTGCAGTTTCTTTTAGTCATGCAAAATTCACCTGATTTTCGTGTCTGTTTTTTAACAGCTTGAAGTTGTGGGACCTGGAGGATCTCCTGATGGACATGATGATGATCACGAGCATCATTGATCAAATAATGTGCAAATTATCTTGCTGGAATAAGGTCTAGGGAGATGAAGAGATAGTTTCCAGTATACACTGAAAATTTAATTAAAAAGCTTTGTGTTTTTGTTTGATTTTGATAGGTCCTTGTTTCCATGCTGTTGCTCTGGCAACATTTGAGATAGAATCTTCTCTGTAGTGATGTTGACACAGGTTGGTCATCTTTTGGACTATAGATGTTGTTAGGATGTCTTTTTACGCATTGCCAAATAATTGATGGCTACTGCTTGATTCTTTACCCTGGATGGAATGGTAAATCTTTATGTTCTAAAGAACCCTCTGAAATAGAACTCCAATTTTTATTAATAATTCAATCAAAATTGAAACCAATTAAAATGGGTTTGGATTGGCTGATTGTTTTTTATCCAATCAAAGGCAAGTAAAGAATGAAATGCATACATTAAGAATGTTGCGACTTTATCAGAGAGAAATCCACAGTTGATATGCAGAGTTTATGATATCGCTCTCCCAAGGGTACACAGGTCAAAATTAAGGTGAGTTATCTTGGGAAATAATAGAAGTGTCCAGAAGCATTGGATGCAGTTATGATGATATCGATAACAGGTTGCAAAATGCAAGGGCCAATAGGAGTGAGAATAAAGAAAGAACAGATTCAAAGGCTCTCACATCACAATCTCACCAATAATGAGAAAGAATAACATCATCATCACCTTTGTTCCCTCGCAACCAATGACAGACAAAAACTCCTCACTAATTCTGCGACGTTCGTTCATACACAATCCTCAGTCCCGCTTTATATAAGAGATTCATGGAAGCTACCAATCCATCCTCTCCACCTACAAATGCACATCTCTCCTTTCTTTCTTCCCTTTTTTTTTTTTTTTTTTTTTTTTTTTATTTTTTATACTCCCAATTTTTGGTTCCACACGAATAAACTGATATGGAAATGAAGTGAAAGTTTCAAATAAATGTTGGCCAATTAGTTATTAAGCACATCTTTTGGAAAATTACTACATCCTATAAGAAATTGCTAAAGATTGATCAAAGAATAATTTGATTTGGCATATGGTAAATTGGGCTTCAGTTATCTCCTGCTTCACTGCTTTTAAATTGGTTTATTAGACTTATTAGGATTAAAAAAGGTGACGATTTTTCTTTTTATTTCTTTAGCAAGAGGAAAGCTTTTTTAATGATTTTATTCTGCTGTCCCTAGAGAATAAGTCAATTTGGCTTTCGACATTCCAAACTTGTATATTTTTCCCTCTTCCTTGAATGTCATAAAACAAAAAGAAAAAAAGAAAAAGCTCTTTTTTTTTTTCCTTTTTTCTTTTGGTGATTTAGGAAAAATAAAGAAAATGAAGAAGAAGAAGCTAGCAAAGCTACTTTCTTGTAAAATGATCAAAATGACTGTTTACGTCAATCACCTCCTCACTCCACATTGATTAGTTAATTATATCAATGGAAAATATGCCCTAGAATTAATTAAGGACATAATATATATGGTTCACAAATGTCTAGTCAATAGATCAGAAACTAGCTTCTTAGCTAATGTAATTAATGCAAGTGCTGTATCCACAAAAAGGTTCATTTTAGAACTCTTTCTCTTCTTGTCTCCTCTAGGGTAGACCTTATTGCGCACCAGCTTTACACGGATAAAACAACAGAAAGGATCAAAACTATAATAACAAGGAAAAAATAAACGACTCAGAAAGACCAAACGTTAAGAAAAATGATAGAAAAAACAAATATAAAAGATTCTTGGACTCGATATTTTTTCCACCAAAAATTAACGAACTTAAACGATAACCAAAACCACGTTATCCATTTATATATCGAGGTTGAAGTACTTTAATCTCCAATAACAAGTAGTGCCAACAGCATATGTTGCCTCTTATAAACAAAACCCATAAAAATTATACCAACCTAAATATCTACTTAAAGATTGATTCTTTCCTTTATAAAAGAGTGGGATAAAGAAACGAGTTGACAAACAAAAAGCTACTCTTATGTTTTTTCCTCAAAGCAGGGGAAAATTTTTCTTTAGTGAATACTGTTGACTTAGTAAAAAAAGATTAGATACTGCCAAATTGCCATAATAACATACAATAATGTGCCATATCAGCAGCAAATTTTAAGTGACTGTTAAGTCAAACCCAGCTTTGACAAAAGGGATTTTTTTTTTCTTTTGTTTTTGCTACATGGGCATTGTTTACCTAAATTTTTGTAGCTTTAGCAATTTGCTTTGTTATTGCAGTCCAGCAGTATAAGCATTGTATTAAAAGAGAAGGGTGTGAATGGTGGTTTTAGTAATACTGGCTCAAAACCAACTACAGTTGGGACACAGGATATAAAACTTTTCTTTCTTACCAAACAAAACAAAAGAAAAAAAGATGAATAGAAAAAATAGAAACTGAAATATAAATAGAAAGTCAACGTGTACTGGATATATAATTACATAAAGTGGTGCATGAAAATTGCATCTTATAGGTGTGAGTGTGAGCAAATATAATGTGCACAATGGGCTTAATGCCTTGGTGTTGATTTGCTCATAAAATTCATTTTTCAATGGGGTCTAAGAATTTATTCCTATGTCACTTAATACTACTCCCCAAACTTAAAACAGTTAGAACTTGATTTTGGATTAGATTCTTAAGGTTTTGAAAATTTTTAAATCTTCAAGCACTTGTCGGCAAAATTAATCTAAAATGTTTCAAAAACCTCTTAACTTATTAAAATTTATGGAAAAAAGAAAAGAAAAAAAGGTGAAATGATTTTGTCACAATATCATTAACGAGAAAGATTTAGTTTTGGACTTGTTTCGTTTATGAGCATAAGAAAACAAAAACTTTAATGGTGGGGCTTCAGCAACCAAAAATATAGTGGCAAGCTAGAAAGCATTAAAGAGGATGGAAGGAGAGAAAAAGTCTACTTGCTTTTCTTCTTGTCTCTTACGCATAACAAATCTTGGTTGGTGAGATATATAGCTTATCAAATACTAAACCAACAAATTAATATATATAAATATATTAATCACTAAAATGACTGAAAACTGAAAAGAATGCTGGAGAGTGAAAGAAACCTGGAAACCCCCAGTGCTCAGACCCTTCCTCAATTCTTGATTAATATACCCATTGTTGAGATTATTCTTTCGTTTTTTTCAAGTTTATATTTTTATGGTTAATGGGTATCCATCAATCATCAGAAATTCATAAACAAATGATTGTTAAAAGATATTTTCTTTTACAAAATTGGATTGTTCTTTCTTGTTTTCAGTAATATTCTTTAGTTGTTGTTGGGTTTGCTTTATTTTCTGGCCGCTGCCCACAAGCATAGATTCTTTCTATGTCGCAAATCCAGAGCCACCTCTCCCAGCTGGGTGGCTTATGAATGGATGAATGTGCTCTGCTCTGCTTAGATTCTCTCTGCTCATAAAAGATTTCCTGCTTTTGTCCTTGTCTTTACCTCTCCTTTTCATTGATGCCCCTCCCTTTTCGAGTTTCTAGGCGGTTTTAGGCGCAGAACTTAGCTGGTGGACACATTACTCATACATAATGATGCATATTCACACGTTTTATTCCCCTTTCTCAATCCCCATTTTGCTATAAATACTCTTTCTCAATTTGGGTTTTCTCCATTGCAGTGCCTTTTCTCAACCCCATTACAATAGAAGGGCTGTTTAGCAGAGTTACACGAAACGCCAAGATGAGCTACGCACAGTCCAATATGAGTTCAGGTTTGTTACTTCACTTCCTTTCCTTGTGTTTACTTATTAGTGTTTCCTTTCCTTGTTTTTACTTATTAGTGTTGACCACTATCACTCTGTTGCATTTATTTCATTGAAGTTTAGACTACTTGCTCATATAAATGGGGATAGTACAGCTATAAATAGATGGTGATTTTTTAAACTACTTCATAGGCAAAGATATTTTTTTTTTCTTCCCCACCTATGTATGCCCTTTTGTTTTTTCTTCAGTCTCAAAGAATTTTTGCTCTTATTTTCTCTTCAAACTTGCATGATTTCTGAGAAGTGACTTTTCTTTTGACTAAACTTCAGGTAGTAGAACTGCTAGGAGGACATTTGATTTCGGAAGGACCCACGTGGTGAAACCCAAAGGGAAACATCAGGCAACAATAGTCTGGTTACACGGACTCAGTGATAATGGCTTAAGGTATTGTTTCTAGTGTTCCTTCAAAGCATTGTAATGACAGATATATTAGGCATATTTCGATTTTCAGTAATGTTTTTTTTTTTTTAAATAAATAAAATTGTTCAAGCCTTTTGTTGGCAAGAAAGAAACCCTCACGATTTACCTCGGGTGGAATATTGAGTGGCAACTTCAACTTGTTATGTAGGCCTTTATTGAAGTGCTAGTAGCAACAGTCTCCATAACCATCTTCATCTTGGGATTTAAGTACCGAAGCATGATCATCTATAAGAGAACCAAAATATTAATTAGAGAACTTTATTGTGAGGAGGGTAGATAGTATCTCAAAGGCTATGATAAATTGTCCATCTTGACTTGTTATCAATAGTTATGCCATTGTAGACCTTTTCTTTCTTTTATTTCTATCTAAGTACATGTCCAGTATTGGTAGGATAGACTTTTTGCTTTTGGAAGACAAGAAAAAGAAAGGGATTTCAGAATGTCAACATCTTGGCATGATCTGTAATAGCGGGTCCATATGATAAACTTTTTCCATTTTGTGCTTCCTCTGATTTAGATTCTCATTTGAAAAAACAATTAGATGGAGAGAACAGTGCTCGGTGGACCAATATTAATTTGATTTTTTCCTCCTTCTAATTCTTGTCTGATTCGATGCTAACCTAAATTGTAAAGCCTTGATCTGGAAAAAACAAAAAAAAAACAAAAAGCATATGCCAAATTCATGAATTGGGGACCACAACTTTTCTTATTCTCCTACTGAACTACTGAACATGAGCTTGTAAAGGATATTCATAATTGTGTCAAGTTAGGATCTATGTGCATTATTTTAGATCCACAAGTGCTAGATAGCGGAAGCATAAACTTTTGTTGTTGTCATCACTGAGTATTAATGCACAATAATATTAACATTATTTGTGCTATTCTTCTTTTTCCAATTGCATTCATATCTGTTTTTTGATTTGAAAGATTTTAAGAGTTACAACTCAAAACAGACATATTGTCTCACTAATTCTCCATCTGGTTGCAGCTCATCTCAGCTGTTGGAAACTCTTCCTCTTCCAAATGTAAGGGCGCATGTCTTCAATTACATTAAAGCTTATGGAGTTTTTATTACTTCCTTTGATCTGTATGTCCATTCTTTTTGCATATCTGGTGCAGATTAAATGGATATGTCCAACTGCTCCTACCCGTCCTGTGGCAGTACTTGGTGGTTTTCCATGCACTGCTTGTAAGATCAATAATTTTTAATGCCATTCTTTTCTTTATATTGTATCAAATATATCACTGGAACTTGAGGACTTCGAAATTTAATAAGAATTACCACAAATATAGGGTTTGATGTTGGAGAGCTTTCTGAAGATGGTCCAGATGATTGGGAGGGTTTAGATGCTTCAGCAGCGCATATTGGAAACTTGTTGTCCACTGAACCACCTGATGGTACTCTCAAAGGAAAAAAAGTTTGCAAAATAAATATGCACCTTCTATTCCATTCAACTTCATATAATTTCATGATTAAAAGCTGTGTATAACTTTGAAGGAATTATTAGTCAAGTCGAAACTGAATTTCTTCTTAAAGTCAAAGAGTGATTCTTGCATCCCCATGCTAATTTATGTTATTTGGCCTTACCAATTTCCCTTGTATGTTATTACAGTCTTACCGGAGGTAATAAATAAACTTACTAGGGCATGCAAATCAGGCCCATGTCAGTTTAAAGTATTAAATGTTTGGACTTATTCTGGTTTCCCATTTATCTTTTAGGATATATTCTTATTAACGTCTAGTTCCGAGACAATATATTAATTCTGTTCCTTGAATTTAATTAATGTGATCCCATTATCATAACCAACTTTTTGGTGACAGTTAAAGTTGGGATTGGAGGCTTCAGTATGGGTGCTGCCATGGCCCTTTATTCTGCAACTTGTTATGCCATGGGGAGGTATGGAAATGGCAATCTGTACCCTGTCAATTTAAGGGCAATCATTGGATTAAGTGGCTGGCTTCCAGGATCAAGGTATGACTTCATATAGAGACTTATAAACCAGTCCACCCTTGCGTCCTCACAATTTCTATGTTAGGAACTTTTTGTCCGGTTAACTTTAAAAAGTAACATGAGTGATTGTTTTTGTGAATGTCATGTTATACAGATTAAATAGAATGAAATGTGAGGGCTTATTGTCATTGTTGCATAGTCATTATAGAATAAAAACAGCATGCATGGGAGGGACCATCTGGCAACCTTCTATACTTGGACATTGTTGATTGAGCTTTGTGTGGATTTTGTCAGGAGGTTTAGTTATTTGATGTTTAAAGGTTACTATCATGCAGGAGCTTGAAGAACAAAATAGAAGGGTCAAATGAGGCTACAAGGCGCGCTTCATCATTACCAGTTTTGCTCTGTCATGGAACCTGTATGTATATGTATTTCTAGCATGATAGTTTAATTTGAACTTTGCATAAAAAACTTGTCTTGAGTTTCTTTGGCATTTGACTATTATATATGTATATATACATATGAAAATGTAGCTGCACCCAATAATTTTAATCATTATGAATCTAATTCCATATCACCATGGAAAAGATTATACTTTTGGCTCCAGAAACTGATAACTCATATAGGCTTTGAGGTTTGTTAGAGCCTCTGCTTGGCTTTTAGGTTCCTTTAAAAGTCTATAGCAAATAGGGACCTTAAGGATGTAAATTCCACCATCGAATCCTTACTCAACTATCAGGTGTTAGGGATGAGCAGAGAGCCCATGTATAATATTTTACCGTTTATGTTTTCATTGTAGTTGCAACACTTACCCTTCCATTGATCTTACGTAGGCGATGATGTAGTCCCCTACAAGTATGGAGAGAAATCTGCCCACTGTTTGACCTCGGCAGGATTTCGCTATGTTACATTGAAATCCCTTGATGGGTAATTGCCTTGTTTCCATTATTATTTAAAAAAAAAAACCAATTGTCCTTGCCAGTTTTCATGGCTAAAGTAGTGTTTTGTTAACTGTGCAGGCTTGGTCATTATACAGTCCCTAAAGAAATGGATGAGGTCTGCAATTGGCTTATTGCAAGACTGGGGCTTGAAGGGTCCCGTTAATTTTGTTACAGAGTTTGTAGTTCAAGCTAATGAGAGGGATGTAATAGGTAACAATAATGGGTGAAAATCTCAATGTACAACTAGGCAGTATAGAGTGGGGGCATGGGCTATACTATGGTATAGATAAAATTAACCTTCCTAATTGCTTTTTTTTTTTCCTTGGTATTCTGTCCTAAAATAAAGTTTTGGATGTGTTGGTGTTTCATTTCACTTGGAGAAGAAATTAGATGGCAATTATGAATCCAGTTAACAATTTGCTCTCCTTTTTCGTTCTAACACCATGACACTCGTACATATCAACTGTATTATCAAGAGGTTCGAGGAAAAAAAAAAAAAAAAAAAAAAAGGTAAATTGAAAATCCTCAATATCAATATATATGATCCATATATTTATCCAAAAAGTAACCAACTAACATCTACTTCAAAAAAAATAAAAATAAACCACCTAACATGGTATAAACCTAATAAAACCGCTAGTAAAAAATTTGCAGATGAGTTTATTCATCTGCAACACAACACAGTTGCTGCCTTCTGACAGTGATAATGAGGAAGGGGAAGGAGATTAAAGAATGCTAATAACCACTAAGGAAAACTAGGGGATAGAATGATACAATATCAAGGGAATCATCACACTATGATGGATAAACAAACACCTGTCAAAATCTTTCAAGCAGGAAACCTACCATAAACAATAACTACATTTGTCCTCTCACCACTGATGGCCTGCAAACAGCAAGCTCAATCATTTGCAGTGCCACTAACTAAACTTCCAGGTGGTCAATTCCCTCTTCAGCTAAACTCCTATAGTTAGAAAGCAGTAGACAGCTTATAGGCAGTATGGTTTGCAAGTGACAACTCTAGTTCAAGTAACTAAGTTTTATTACCAAAAAACCATGCAGGTCAATCACTGGTCGCTTCACAATCTGATTGATAATTATCTTTAGATTTACTGTAAGGTGTAAGTGGTGGAAAAGAAGGCATGGACTGCAAAATAAATTTGCGGCCACCTCTCAAGCTTGGTGGAGATCCTGAACTTAGTCCATGTGATTGGAATTGTGGAGATGATTCACGATTCTGGTGAGGTGAGCTAGCTTTGACTGCATTACTTGGGGTAGAATTTTCCTTCAGTATCTGAGGTGTATCATTATCAATTAAATCATAAAATGCAGTGTTAGAACTGAGACAATGAGAGGCCTCGGTATCAGAGAACTGTGCCATAAGATCGTCAGATGAACAATTCCAATGAAGGGAGCTAGGAGCTGATGACTGAAACTGAATTCCAGGGTGCAATTGCACTCCTGAAACTTTCGAATAGTCCCTTATGTTGGAAGAAGATGAATTCCATACACCAGAGGAGGTATTTGACAGTGGAGTGATATTGGTAATGTCAGCAAGTGGTTCCCATGTTTGTGAAACGTGATCGGCATTCCTAGTCTCAGCTTTGATGTAATCTATTCCACTCTTCAATGCATCCTTATTCTCATCAGAGAGGGTGTCCCACTTTTCGGCTCTCTTGTAAATTGTTTCTGTAATTGAAAGCATTGAAGAAAAGAATTAGGTAAAAATGGAAGGGGATATGGTACAATTCATTAAATGGAGCCCAGATACAATCAACATATGACAAAAGGGTTTTGGAGTTTAAAGTTTGACGATAAACATTTTTCTTTTCCCAAAGAAAAGAAAGATTGATTTTAATGACAGTTTCCCAGTGCCAACAAATAAAATCTTCTTTTAATATGCTTGATAAATTAAAGAAGCTAGAGAGCAGTGCCATATAAACTAACCTGACTTTATGCCAAAAGAATTTTGGCAACATTCACATCGGCATCCATCAGAACAACCAACTTGAGCCTTTAAAATAAACAAAAATCTTCAATCAGAATAGATCAATAGCAAATGATACAATTCAGGAGCAGTTGATTTACCCTTTTTATTTTGAAAAATAAAACATTGTTATCCCAAAACTAAATATTGAAAGACTCCATATAATATCTATTTTGTATGATTATCTTGATGCGCATGGAAGTACCTGGTAGCATTCGCAATATTTTTTTAGACATTTTGACTTCTTGCAGTTGCAACCTCTTTTATGCCTAGCTGAGGAGGGTGTCGACCAGTTACCTTCCTCCTGTAGAGTGTTCTCAAGCTCAAACTAGTATATTTGAGCAATACATAAGGAGGAGATATAGCTTTGAGAAGGGTTACCTTAACATTGGCTGGAGAGTCAGTGGCATGCTTAACAACTTTTGGAGCAAAAGCGAGTGGGTTGCGAGATTCAATTTGCTGTCGTGTATCCATAACTGTGTCCTCAAATTCAGGCTTATTGTAGCAATTTTCACATGCACAGGAATCCACACAATATATTCCAGCTGCAAAGCACTCACAATAACTGCCAACGATGATGAACATATTTTAGACAAACTGCAGCAATAAACATCAACTTGAATGTGTATTTTTTTTCACATAAATGTTACTTTTGCAAACATCTGTTGTTTCATGTAAGCTGATTTAAAATGCTTTTTGTCCACAGAAGAGTCTTGGGAGGAAAATAAGTTGAAGTTGAGACAGTTCATGGATCATATCATCTCCAATCTTGCCGTCCAAAAAGATGGTTTTGTGCCCTTTTTTTATTTAGTTATTTATTTATTATATTTGTTAAGCTATCAAAAAGAAATGGTTATCCATAATGCAATACCAAACTGAGAAATCTGATAACCAACATGCTACAACCAAAAAGTAAAGCACAATAGTCTGAAAAACATAAACCCCTTCGTTTCACTTACAGTTTCAAGCATTTGGATCTCTTACAATTGCAATGTTTGCAGCCCTCAGTCATGTATGTAGATCTCTTTCTGGATATAATTTAAACAGAATAGACGTGTAAGCCATGTGAAAAGAACAAAGTATCTCTATCTATAAAAAAGCACATACAAATATTACTTGCCTTCTAGGTTTCGGGCTCAGTTGGTTTGACGACTCAACCATTTCTGCTTCCTGTGAAGTATATTTGCTTCCATCACATGGAGCCACATGCTGTTCAATAAGCTCCAAATGCATAGGATTACCAAGAGGGTTCACATGGTCACTGGAATTAGAAGGGGCATTGTTGTCTTCCATAACAGATTGACTTCCAGGCTGGTCATTGTTCAAGTGTGAATGGACATCCCCAACTACATTTGAAAATGAACTATTTAAGCCCTTTCCTGAAGCATTTGCCATGTCATGCATCAGACTCTCTTGAGAATTTGGATGCCCATGTAGCTTCTCATTTGCAAACATATCAGATATGCCAATGCTATTCATACGCAAGCCAGTACCATAAGGCATGGGACTTGATATGATAACGTTTCCACAGTTTTGAGAAGAATTAAGCACTTCAAAGGGGCAAGAATGAAATTGTAGAGGCATGGACTGGACAAAGTTGACTGACTGCTGACTGTTGGGGGCTTCCATTTCATATTGACACTGAACCAAACTCTTCAAGTTTGATAGGCTAGCAGGTGACCTCACATTTGTAGTATTATGAGTCAAACTACAAAGACCGTTGCTGTTATTAGAAGTAGTTCCCTTATAGGCCATTGCAACTTCAAATTGGAGATGTCTGCGGATACCATGATGGTGCTGACTAGCCTCCTACATTTGAATATAAATATTACTGTACAAAAGTATAATGCTAAGTTTGTGATATTTACTGACCAATATGTCTCAACGCATATGCTGTTTGAAAAAAGAAACATTTATTTGTTAAGAATAGAATCTAGTCATACTAATCCAAAAAGTGGTCAATCGGTTCCAGGGCTAAAACAGTGGAATGCCAAGGGAGGAATGACCATTTTAAATGGAGAGAAGGAGAAGAAAATAATTAAAAAAAAGAAAGAAAAAAAAAGGGTCTTTGCTTTGGCAGTGAGAAAAGATTCACGGTTGAACATTGATGGAAGACTAAGTTATCCATCCTAAAGAAATTTGAGGATGCAGAAATCAAAATAAAATGTAACTAAAATGAAAAGTCTCCTTTCTAATAAGATATACTTTAACTTTTTTAATTTATAGCATACTGATATTCAACAATGTAGCAACATCAGTCATTAATACGGACATGCATAGTTTTTATGGAAAAAGAAGGTATCAAAAATTATTTAGCAAACAAAGTATGTTTTGCACCTTAAGCGTAGAAAAGTAATAAGTAACGGTACAAAGAGTAAAATAGGCTTGTTATTTTACTTATCCTTTCAAAAAACTTAATAATATCATTAAATTTGACTTCTTTGTTCTTTGACCTTGTCATAATCTATGAATTTTTTCAAATGTGAACCAAGAAAGCAAAAGAACTGAGGCAAGGTCTACATTTATGTCTGGATGTACCTGAGCTGCATGCCCTCCACAATTTTGTGCTCCGGAGACAAGGTCTACATTAATATTAGACTCATCTTTTTCAAATGTAAAGTCTAAGAAGTCTTCTTTAACCTTCCCATCGTTTTTTTGATCGAATGTAGAGTCAACCAGTGTAAGTGAACTTGAAGGTCGATTCTCTGCAGCCTGATCTGACGACATAAGAGCTCGAACATCTGTAGTGCGATCAAGAGCCTTTACATTCGTAATGGTTTCATTTGGGGCAGTAAATCCACTAGTTAACAACTGAGGCACTTCATTATCTGGTTGCAATCCTAAATCAGCAGAGTTCATAGAGTCTTCCACAACCACAGGTTCGGTAAGGCATCCATCAACACAGCCTGAACGAGTGCATGACCGGAATTCCTTTTCAAAGTTAGGAATATGCACTACATTTGATAGGTTGCTACCTTGTTTATAAATGTTACCTGCTTCAACCATCTCAACCCTGTTCACATGCATAAATAATATTTCAATCGATTAAAAGAAACAAAAAGGTAAGGATACTTGAATTACAAGAAAGCAAACTAACATAAAAAGTTATAAATCCATGCGGTGTTGTTATAACTTATAGGAAAAATTAATGCAATACGGAAGTAATAAAACTCATACCTTCGAAGACAACTGTTCTCTCGCTGCATATCAATATGGGGAGATTTAAACACAGGTGGAAGGGTTGGCAAATTAATCTCTACGAACCTTTGTGCATATTGTGTTGCTGTAGCTGACTTTATAGGGGAAAGATTGCTTGCATAATTGAAGAATGGAGATTCCTTCAATTAAAATAAACACAGGTAATGACTAACCATAAAACAAAAAACATCACAAGTCTATTAAAGTCAATTCGAATTCATGATCGGTCAACACCAGGATTGGCTAAAATAAGAAAACATGGAGCAAAATTATACACTGAAGGTTCTTTTTATTTTAAGGAACTATAAGGCCGACCAAATGGTTGTATATGTCTATCATTATTAACCAAGGGAATGATACTAACGTAAACTAGCATGATACTATAAATGAAGCGCAAAGCACACTAATTCTCAGAAAAATTCCTAGAAATAAGAAGAAAAAAAAACTTTTAAAAATGGAGGAGAAAGAAGGCTATAATCTTCAATCTTTTCACCAAACAATGAAATAAAGAAAAACTTCTGGAAACAAATCTTTTTACACCATTTTTTGCAACAACCCGGGAAAAAAAAAAAAAAAAGTAAAGCGAAACCTTCCTCAAAATTTCTCCTTCAATCTAATCCACACAATATATAACAAAAACCAAATTGCTCAAATGCATTGAGACCTTGATATCATGTACCAGGAATGGATTTCTCCAAAAACAAATCTTAATACAAACTTTTCTGCCATTATTTTCCTAAACAGGATTAAAAAAAAAAATGATACTTTTTATGCATGACATAAAAGATAAATAGAAATTCTGTGGGTCTTTCATCAATTTTATTATGAACCAAACAGTGACCCAACCGCTACTAAAGTCTTCCGTACTAGAGTAAAACATCAACTGATCATTAACCACAGTAAACAAAAACGAAAAGAATATAAATTTAAGGGGGGAAAAAATTGGAATAAATCGAAAACCAGAATAAGAACTGCCACTGACTTGCAAAGCCGGAGACGAGAAACTCGGCGATGAAAATGTGGTAGGAATCCGATTTGGTTCAGGAGAACGATCCATTAGAAAACTAAATTCCTAGGATTATATTTTATTCTATCCGCATCCCAATTCAAATTGTTGATAGAATTAATCTGAAACCCAAAAACAAAAATTTCACTTTGATTTTCTCGTCGTGGCATTTCCACTCATCGTATCGCTTTTGAACTCTCAACCTGAGCGGGAACGTGCCGTACTCTACTCCAGCCCTTTCTTCTCGTCCACGTGTATTTTTTGTGAAAATAAAAAAAATAAAATGAAGATTTTTTTTTTTTTGTTTCTTTATTGGGCCTTTTATGGTTTGGATACTGGGTCTATAAAGTAATAGGCCGACTGGTTGGACATGAGTCACGTGCCACGTGCCTGGTTTTAAAACCCCTTTTATTTTATTTTTATTTTTGGTGAAAACTGGTTTTAGAACCCTTGATAAACCCTGCCCTAGCTTTAAAACAGAATTAAATCACCAGAGGATTATTCTCCTGCTTGGTTGCTGAGAAAATTTTATTTCTTTGAATCCTCTGTATTTCTTCCTGTGTTTTCTCGGTAACCAGATAGTGGTTAGTTAGCAGAAGAACATGAACTTTAGGTTTCAGAACCTTCTTGGAGCTCCGTACAGAGGAGGCAATGCCCTAGTTATCAACAACACTGAGTTAATATCACCGGTTGGTAATCGAGTTTCCGTCACCGACCTGATCAAATCCCAAACCTCGACTCTACCAGTGCAATCGTCTTCCAATATCTGTAGAATCGCCGCCTCTCCCGACGGAGTGTTCATCCTTACAGTGGACGAGAATAACCGTTGCCTATTCATCAACCTGCGCCGCCGAGTCGTGCTTCATCGTATTTCCTTTAAGACGCCCGTCAGTGCCATTAAATTCAGCCCCGATGGAGCATATATAGCTGTAGCTACCGGTAAGTTTCTCCAAATCTGGCGCTCTCCTGGTTTCAAAAAAGAGTATTTTCCGTTCGAATTGGTTAGGACTTTCGCGGACTTCGATGATAAGGTTACATCAGTGGATTGGAGTCCAGACTCGAATTACTTGCTTGCCGGTTCAAAAGATTTGACAGCGAGATTGTTTTTTGTGAAGAAACTGAAATCGAAGAATAAACCCTTCTTGCTTTTGGGTCACAGGGATACAATTGTGGGTGCACATTTTGGTGTTGATAAGAAAACAAATAGGGTTTGCAAAGTTTATACAATTACACGGGATTGTTTTATTTTCAGCTGGGTTTTTAAGGTTGACAAAGATGAATCTGAGAAAATGGAAGAAGAAGATGCTTCGGAGCCACCCTCGCCAGGGACGCCAGATAGGGATGGTGAAGGGAATTTAGAAGCTGATGATGGTGGAAATATGAAGAAGAGAAAAGATTATGATGGCAAAGATGGTGATCTGGATGAAGAAGGTGGGTATTTGCAAGGTGGCAAATGGGAGCTGTTCAGGAAGGACAGTTTCATGCAGGCTCCAGCAAAGTTGACTGCTTGTGATTATCATCGGGAACTTGATATGGTGGTTGTGGGTTTCTCAAATGGTGTATTTCGGCTGTATCAGATGCCTGATTTTGTGTGTATTCACTTGTTGTCAATTTCAAGAGAGAAGATCACAACAGCGGTTTTTAATGATCTTGGAAATTGGTTGATATTTGGCTGTGCCAAGCTAGGGCAGCTGCTTGTTTGGGAGTGGCGGTCGGAGAGTTATATTTTGAAGCAGCAGGGGCATTACTTTGATGTAAACTGTCTTGCTTATTCACCAGATTCACAACTCCTGGCTACTGGTGCGGATGATAACAAAGTCAAGGTAAATGAATATAAAAAAGAACAAGCTTTTCTTAATACAAAACTGATGTTTTTGTTGTCGATATTCAACCTGTACCTGAAATTCAATACCTTTATGTTTTGGGACCAAAACTCTTTCAGAATTATAGCTCAAGTCTTGTTGTGTTATTTACATGTTCTTGTGTGCTTGAGTCATTGTTATCTTTTGTCAATTTTAACCTTTTAAGTCCACTGTTGAAATAATATCTGCAGTAAGTGCTGTGTGTTTCAAAATACTCCTTTCTTCCATTTTTTTTTTACACTTATCTTTACTGTTGCAGCCTACATGTCAGTTTCCAGTGTCTGCTTTACTGAAGCCAGTTCCTGGTTCCCAATGTGAATAATTTCTGTGCAACAATTTTTGTGTCTTCTTCTGTATATGGTATTTGTATTGTCTTGTGAGTTTTGATGCATGCTACTTCCTGAGGAATAACTTTGAACCCTTATATGTGGCCAGAAGAAGTAATTTTGATTCATGATTGTTGTGCCTTTGCTATTATATTTAAGTCAATAGTCTAGAAGTTTACAACTATTTGGGAGGAAACCCTGTCAACCTTTATTTGAAATTTGACTCAAACCCAGAAGTTTTAACGCATGCTACACACAGGTGTGGACTGTTTCCTCAGGCTTTTGCTTTGTAACATTTTCAGAGCATACTAATGCAGTTACTGCTCTCCATTTTATGGGCAACAACCATTGTCTCTTAAGTGCATCTCTGGATGGGACTGTTCGTGCATGGGATATGTTCCGTTATAGAAATTTCCGGACATTTACCACCCCCTCTTCTAGACAATTTGTTTCTCTGGCAGCAGATCAAAGTGGTGAAGTGATTTGTGCTGGAACTCTAGATTCATTTGAGGTATTATGGCAAAATACTGTCAGATTTGAACACTTTTTAGCCATATTAAGTATGTACCTAATAATTCTTTGATTTAAATTTTGTAACAGATTTTTGTTTGGTCAATGAAGACGGCTCATTTGTTGGATATTCTTAGCGGTCATGAAGGTCCTGTTCATGGTTTGATGTTTTCTCCTACAAATGTAAGTTTTCTTATGTTTCGGTTGTTTTCTTTTGGGGTTTCTACCAATGCTTGAGATTATTTGTATACATACTGAGTTTAAAAGCGTTTCCTTTATGAGAATGTTGTGTTCTCCATTCCCTACCCCTGAAGTTGGCAATGCTACATGTGATGCTTGAAATTGTGTTTAGTAATGCTATAAGGAGTTTAATAAGATGTTCTCTTTTCAATTTAGGGTGTCTTAGCTTCATCTTCATGGGACAAAACAATCCGGTTGTGGGATGTTTTTGAAGGAAAAGGTGCCGTTGAAACATTTCATCACACACATGATGTTCTCACAGTGGCTTACCGTCCAGATGGAAGGCAGTTGGCTTGCAGCACACTGGATGGTCAAATTCATTTTTGGGACCCAATTGATGGCTCATTAATGTACACCATTGAGGGGCGAAGAGATATTACTGGAGGGCGCCTTATGACAGATCGCAGATCAGCTGCTAACTCAAGTTCGGGGAAGTGCTTCACAACCTTATGTTATTCTGCTGATGGGACTTACATTCTAGCTGGGGGAAGTAGCAAATACATCTGCATGTATGATGTTGCTGACCAGGTTAGTTGGCTTTTAGTTTTACACCTCCGCATGTATAAAGAAATACACTCGGTGAACTCTATGCCTTTGTTTGAACATTCATTGTTGCATTTGTATGATAACTTCCTCTGTAAAATTAGAATCATATTGTTGTTTCATTGACCCAGAATCTACTGGGCCGTCCTTCAATCTAATATGGAAAGGTAAAGGTATAGTTCAAAGTAGATGGAGAAGTGAACTCCTAGCTTTTAGGGACTTAATACTGATGTGAAATCTGCTTATTATTTTACTTTAATGAGAACCATTTATTTATTTTTTCTTATATTAGTAAAGAAGTTCGTTAAAGTGAAATTTTGTTCACATATCTTTCTTTCTTTCAGACAATAATAATAATAATAATAATTTATAACTTCTTCCCATATGCCACTCTAGCATAGATTAACTCAGAAACTCTCCATTTTAGTCAGTTCTGCTAGTCATTGTCTAGAACTTGAACTTCTTCTTGGGTAACTTTACTTTTAGTTACTGTTGATAGTTTGCATCTCTTGCTTGTCTTCTTCACTAGATTTAGTAGTACTTTAATTCATGCCTTTTAAATGGGTATAGCATTCTTCATTGCATCCAGAATAAGGTGTTTTTGAATAGTTCTATTTATCTGGTGGATCTATTTGCACAGGTATTGCTTAGGCGGTTTCAAATAACTCACAATCTTTCTTTGGATGGAGTTCTTGACTTCTTAAACTCGAAGAAAATGACAGAAGCTGGTCCTCTAGATTTAATTGATGACGATGATAGTGATATCGAAGAAGGTGTTGACAAACAAACCCAAGGAAAATTAGGTTTTGACTTACCAGGATCCATGCCTAACCGTGGAAGGCCAATTGTTCGAACAAAATGCTTGAGAATTGCACCCACTGGTAGGAGTTTTGCAGCAGCAACAACAGAAGGGGTTCTGGTTTTCTCCATTGATGATACTTTCATATTTGACCCAACTGATCTTGACATAGATGTCACACCTGAGGTACTATTAATATTACAATTTGGACTTAACAACCCATTACTCATGGAAGAATAAATACAGAAAACAAAAATGGGCCTCAAATTTTTTTGAATTCTAACCTCGTAGAGGAGTGAAATGTCAGTGAGGAAGCAGTTTTGCACCATGCTAATTTTTACTAGTATGCTACTACCCATTTTAATTTATTTATATGCCTTTGGTTGCGTTTTCTCGCAGGCAGTAGATGCAGCATTGGATGAAGATCAACCAAACAGAGCCTTACTCCTTAGCCTTCGCTTGAATGAGGACAATCTAATCAAAAAATGCATTTTTGCAGTCAGTCCGGTGGATATTGCTCCTGTTGCGTCGTCAATTCCTCAGAGATATTTGCAGAGGTTTATAGAGGCACTTGCAGATCTTCTAGAAAGTTGCCAACATATGGAATTCATACTTAGATGGTGTCAGGTACTGTCTTCTCTTTTAATTATTTTGTAGATTTGTCATAGATGCTGACCAGCTGGCTTTGTTAAGATATCCAGATTTCATTTATTTGTGGTTTATCTGTTTATTATTATTTTTTTATTTTATTTTATTTTTGCTTAACTTTTTGTGGTGGATTTATATGGCAGGAACTTTGTAAAGCTCATGGCAATTCTATCCAGCAAAATTCCAGAAATCTGCTTCCTGCTTTAAAATCCTTGCAAAAGGCAATAACAAGAATACATCAGGATTTGGCGGATACATGTTCATCCAATGAATACATGCTAAGATATTTATGCTCTACAAACTCTAAAAAATGATTGATATTCATCACAAGGCCGGGCCAACACTATGTCTGATTATGTTTGGTTTTTGTAGACGTTATATTTACCAACAATTCTGCTGTGAATTCTGCGAGATGTGGAAGTTGTAAAAGCTGCCAAAAAGAACTGTTAATGTTCTTTCATTTTTTTTGGGGTGAATATAAATGAAAATTTTGTTGCAAGGCCAGAATGATCCTTTATCGTTAGAACTGCACAAATAATTTTAAAGCATTTACTTTTCTTTTTCACACAGCCATTTGTGTCTCGGCAACTAATGGGTTCTCTTCATCGTTTAATTCCATTCACAGCCATTTCTAATGCAAATAAAACTAAAGTAGCTCATTTTACAAGTAGTCACCCATATAAAAATTTTAAATGTCTTAACAAACTACATTTATTGACCTCTAAATGTTTTAACAAAACACTTCATCAAACCAACTCTGCAGACAAGGTTACAGATTCGGTCAAGAGGAAGAAACCTATAATATCGTAGCTGCTCATGGTTATTTTGGCCGATTGATCTTTGAATTTGCATCTTAAATATATATGATGTAAAACATGCTTCAGTTCAACCTACAGGCTCTTCAAATTCAAATTATTCAGACTTTTCCTGATTGGAGGTCACATCTTTAAGCTTCTCCTTGAGCTCCCCAGTCTATATGGAGGAAAGATACACCATCAGAGCCGATGCATTGCAGTTTGAAAAATAAATAAATAAAAGTAATAACCACTTATCTTATGACTAACCTGGTGCATATTAAGAATAATATCCGAACCGCCGATGAACTCTCCCTTGATGAATATCTGTGGAAATGTTGGCCAGTTGCTGCAAATGCAAAATGTGAGGTTGAGAAAATAAACAATGTTCAAGTACTTTGCAATTTCAATCAATCAATTTGAGACTAAAAACTATTGAAGTGGAAGAAAAAATCTGAAAAAAGAAAACATTTTATTTTACAATAACATAGCCAATCCTTGAATTGACTAAGGGAATTGGCCCTTAATCTTCGTCATTGAGTATGAATATTATTCTGAATGAGATCCCAACTAAATACAAATTATAAATTTGAAACCTGAGAAGATACATAAAGGCAGACAATGTTTACATTTTCAATTACCAAGGAGTGCAAGCAGAAGACAGTATCTAACCACTCTCAGACAGCTTTGCAAAATTCACAAACACATTAAGCTTCTATTTTGGACTCTAAAACTCCCTAAAGAAAAAGATATTTAAGATCAATTTACCTGTATGCTTTTACAGCATTTTTCAGCTCAAGGTTTTCCAAAATATTTCTAGCACTCAAAGGAACATCTGCGAGGAAAAAAGTTAGTGCAAAAAAACCATAAACAGTATTTTCAAAGGGGTAGTTGTGCTAAGATAAAAATTTAGAAAGACCAGGCTGAACCATAATTCCGAACAATCAGTAACCAAAAAAACTTCAACAATTAGCAATTTACAATGATAATTTTGGTTGATGACCCTTTGTCATAACCAGAATCATACAACTAAAAGATCCAAAGTCCATCAAAATTTTAGGTAAATAAACTAGGGACTAAATTGCAAAGATTAAGAGACTACTAAATAAAGTGGCCTTGGACAGAAAATAAATAAATTATAAAGTAATTTAAGCAACAAATGTTGTGCACCTACAGTAGAAATCATGAAGAAAACTAAACCAACTAGAAATGTCAACATAGCCAACTAGCCTCTTAAAACTGAGTATTCCTATAAACATGTTGACCAATTCATGGCTTCGCTATGATTTCGAAATAGTTAAAGTTTCCATCTTTATGCATAGAGAATAACTGCAAACATACATGACTTATTGTATGACAAGTTAACAATAAGTGGGAGTAAGAATCTAACATCAATATTCTTACTGTATAGATTTAACACTCTCACTGCCAGGGAACTGAATCCACATTGAGGAAGATCAGGCACCCCTTTCATATAAATCATTATTGGATTTTCCTTGACATCCTACACCAGAAACAGCCATTCTAATTTAAAGCTGAGGAATAAACTTCATTTTGGATGGGAAGGATAATGAGGAGTTTGGAAATATATTTATTAACGAATGAGAATACTCATTTGGCATATAGATACCTGCTCAACAACATCCTTCAAAGAAATGTCCGAGCTCTCAAGCTTATTAGTAGGCTTAAAATCATCATGTGTGTCAGGATCATTAGGCCCTGAAGAGTACTTCATTCCATAGTGGTAAGAAGATCCAGATACCTACTAACAATTAGAAGAAACAATTAACTACTATCATGAATGTGAAAATTACAAACATCATGAGAAAAACAAGAAAAATATTTTATATTTGCCATTTGACTAATGTGATTCTATGACAGTACAGATCACACCACACGTACAAAGAGTACACACACAAACAAACCATAAATATGCATCAACTTTTATATGATATTAAAATTTGCCAAATATGTATGTGTACTCTTTGTACGTGTGGTGTGACAATTACAAACGTCATGAGTAAAACAAGACAAGTTCGGGTGTGATGCGCTGCTTAGGGCAACATAAGTTGAGTCTTTAATTTGCTATATTACTGAAGCAAAATGGCTAGCCAATTCAATTTATTCTAAGACAAATAAAGTTATCATAAATGGAATATCACACTTGTATCGTATACATTAACCTACAGCAGAATTTATACATCAGGAAAGATACAAGGCAAATCATGTGCTCTTCTTTTTTCTTTAATTTCTTGGTAGCATTTTCCTTCAATGTTTCTGCTCTAAGAGAAAAAAGCACCTAAATAGTTTGATGTTTTTATAATTAAAAATCCTGTAACTTGGTACCAAGTACACCGTTTTATTTATAATATATTACTAATTAACACGGGATAAGGTGTCGACCCTTACAATTCTACAAGACCGAGTAGCTTGGAGACCCGAAATTCCTCTCAAAAGCATGCTGGATACTGACTTGGCCATGATTATAGAGACAAACTCAACAACTAAAGCAGCGCTTAGTGATTATCTGCACAGACCTAAAACATGTCATCAATGTTTTAAAAAACGGTCGAGGCGCCGGAAAAAAGCCTCAGAACGCACGCCTCGAGGCGTTGCGATCTGGGGCGTAAGAGGCTTACGCCTCACTGGTTTCGCCGGATCTGGGTCGACCCAGGTAATTTTAAAAGAACCCATATGGGTTTTAGGGTTATGGAATGTTAAATTTATTAAAAAACAAAAAAAAATAAGAACATTTGCCGCTGCCGAGTGCCGACACTGAGAAAGAAGAAGAAGGAGGAGAAGAAGGAAGGAAAGAAGAACCTGCCTGCCCCGAAAGAAGAAGAAGACGACTAAAAGCAAGAACCTGCCGAAAGGTATGTATGTACAATTTTTTTTTTTTNCTGTTTTTATTTTTTTTGGGTACGACCAAGTGTACGACCGATGACACATGTATGCTCAGTGATTTTTTTATTTTATTTTTTCATTTCTATTTTCTTTTGCTGCCGAATTTTTTTTAAAATCAAAGTATTTGTATTTATTTATTATTTGTATTTGTTTATTTAATTTGATTACAATTAATTATTTTATAGTTTTCAAAATAATTAAGT